>JANITW010000002.1:67783881-67803407 GCA_027564335.1 Erythroxylum williamsii
ATATTGCAACTACTTTTTGTACTTGTCATTTTATTTGATTGAGAAGGTTGTTGAAAGAATTTCGATTAGAAAAATTGAGGTAACAAAGATCATTATTGATACTAGATATGCTCAAGCTTTAGAAAATAATCATATGTTTCATAATATTAGCGAACATATTGATATAATGTTTCATTTTTATTTGAGAATATATTGCTAAAAAGGAAATTAACTTAAAGTTTTGAAGTCTTTTGATCAAGTTTTTGATATTTTCACTAAACCTCTTTAAGTACATTGTTTTGAAAAGTTACAAATGATTTTTGGAGTTATACAAAAATTAATTTTGCATAGGGAGTGTCAGAAATATATTTAATTTTAAAATTAAATAATAACTTTAAAATAGGCGGTTGAATAGTTAAATCTTAATCAATTTAAACAATTTAAGAGTCTTTTTGAAGTTGCATATACCTAGATTCAAATGAACTTAACCTTGAATCATTTAAAATTATCTAGAGAATTAGGATGAAATAAAGACATTGATTTTTTTTCAATTATATAGATTTTATTACGTTAATACAAATATTTTCGTCTTTATATTGTAACATTAAGTGACTTTAAGACGGTGAATATAGAATTCTATATTGCCTCTATAAATTATTATATAATATTTCATTTTATACCAAAAAAATTGTAAGAATAAAATTTCTATTATAAAAATACTTTTCATTCATTATTTATATAAAGGGTGTAAATAGTTGTGAGCATATTAAATTTTTTACCATAAATTATACAATTCTTAAAGTCTAACGTAACATTGACAATTATTTGTTGCTAAACTTGCTGTTCTCCTTTTTTTTTTAATTGTATACATCGAAGAGTTATAGATACATCGAAGAGTTATAGATGACAACTGAGCCTAAAGTCAACAAGCTAGGTCGGGTTGACCAACCTCAAGTCTACTTTTTTTAAAAAAAATTGGATTTTAGCCCGAAGCCCGACCTTTATAAGCGAAAACGATGTCATTTTTGCCTTTAAAATTTTAAAAAAATTCGGACTAGGCCAAGTCGAGCTCAGGCTCTGGCTTTGGCCCACTTCTTCAGGCCGGATTTGAGCTCCTACAACAGGAGTTGCCCTGCCCCGATCCATTACCATCCCTTATTAAAGATTATTCTAGAGTCTTCATTTTAATGGATAAATGAAGATTAGAATAATCTCTTCCTTCTCCATGTTACAAGGTTCAATAGTGAATATGATACTTTGGGAGCCAAAAACACGTATTATATTATATCTGCTGTCAAAGATTACCTAATTGAAGTTCCAGTTAGCTCGACTAACATGTATAGAGATTGTTGAAACATATGCTACATAAATTTTAGTCCTATGATTTGTTAGCAGGAAGTTAATTATCCTTTGGGATCAGATATGAGATATCCCGAGATGACCTATGCATCAACTCATGCATGTGGAGTTCTGGACTACATGTTAAAGCCCAGGAAACATAACATTAGGAGCCCGAACATCTAATGGCTACTTATCTCCTTATAACCAAGATGATTGAAATACAATCGTCTAATTCTCCTTATCAGACAGTATAATTCTTGTTAATCACCAATGGTCTATAATGTCAGAATGGTTTTGCTCATTCTATATAGTTAACTGTTTATGTTCAATTCGTTAAAACTGAACTCAGTATTGAGGGGCATAAAGGTGGCAATCAGCAACTCAAATCATCCTTAAAATAGCAACCTTTAACGTTGTTCTGGTCAACCTCCAAAACCAAAGGACAGTATACAACCATAGAATCTGAGACACTTGCACCAATATCAGTTCTGAAATTCCGCTCTCCCACTTATAACCGCCCATCAAATTTAACTCCACTCCAAGCTTCCACGTTCCAACATCAACCCTCAACGTTCTTCCCCTAATTCCCATTTTCACATTCTTCATTCCAAGCTAAAAGAAAACTCCACAACTGCAGGATCTTGATTCCCTTACTATTAACTGACATTACCTTTAATTGTTCATTCATACTTCTCATGACTTGTTACAGCAATGGGAACAGAACTGCAAAGCCTGAAGAAGTTCCCGTCAATAAAACTGAGTATAAGTCCTTCGTTCAATTCAATAAGAGAAGATGAATGTGTGGAGGAAGTGGACCACAGGTACACCAGCTTGAAAGACATCATAGTACACTCGCCGTCATGGAATTCACAGATATACGAGGGATGCGATTATTTCGACCCTTCAACGATTATGATCAGAAACCAATTGGTGAAGCATGCAGCCTCAGCATACGTACAATCAGCAACGATTCTAGCAAGCAGAAACCAGAACTGTTTCGTTAGATTCTGGGAGAGGCTAAGGAGCAAGTTTTCATCTGTAACTTGCTGGCATGTATACTTGTGGAACCCTTTTCAGGGTTGCTTCTGGCGTGCATATTGCTCTATCGAATATGTGGTAGGCGCTGTTTTCAATAAGATGATTCGGGTGTAATGAAGTGAAGATGATGATGATGATGGTGAGTTGGGGTTTTCTTAGGTATATTCTTTTACTTTCCATACCTTTGTTTTTGCCCCAGACGGAGTCATTTGTTCCTGTTATTTATCATTGCTCTTGGTTTAAGTCTTCCTATAAAATCTTAGAAGTGGCTTTTTTATGTACTGAAAACAATCTTGTGTTGTAACTATCGAAGCAATATAACGTGTGTTTGGGACGATGGTTCTTTGGTTTGTTTATGATCACATAGTTTCTAATCTCTGTTGTCATAAAGCATTATGGTATTTTTAGAAACTCGCTCATTTGCAAAACGGAAAGAGCTCACTTGGAGATTCTTTAATGGAGGACAATTTCTTTCAATGTGAGATGTAGACCATTCTGTATCCATTTCTTTTTCTTTTGCTCCATTTGTGAGAAAGGCCAAAAGTGATTCAAAATCATGAAATTGGAAGAACAAAGCAAACTGGGCAGAGTGTGTTTGACCTAAATAATGACCAAGAGCGGCAGGACAGGAACCTGAAATACCTTTTCTTTTCATTAGTAAGGAATCCTAAGGCCAGAAGGCTGAGGTCCAATGCCAACCTGACAGCGTCACTGTCCCCCAAAAGCAAGGACTCGTAGGAACCGAAAACGACTAGCTACTTCTGACATTCAAACGACGGCGTTTCAGTCTTTACTTGTCGGCCTGTCGGTTGCTGTTTATAACTAAAGATTGATCGTAAATTGCCCCCTTTAAATTGCTTAGGCCATTCCTATTCCAAAAAGGGGCAGTCCATTTCAAAGCTCTGTTTGCTTTTTAAAACATATAATAAAATCAGATGGAATATATATCATGCTTGTTGATGCCTTTCATGTCGTCAGGTTTTCTGAAAGAAATTACAATGGCGTGACTATGGGAATCCTTTTCTGTTGGGATTGCTCTGAATTTCTGTACCATATGCGATTTCTTGGTCCCCACACTCTCTATGTGTGTTTGACTGAAGGTCCAGTGGCCATGTTTATATATATAAGAAACGTGTCTTTGAATATCATTGTGCATTCTCAAGGCTTTCTCTCTTAACTCACTGGTAAATGACTATATGTGTTGATCTCTCTTCTTCCATGCTTTTCGGTTTGGTTTGACGCTTCTTTTCTGATCTGGGTTCTGCATTAACTCTTCTTTTCATGCATATGATCAAACAAGTTCTCTCTTTCCCTGTATGCATGTCAAGCAATTAAAGAAAGGGCATGCCTATAAAAGTTGACGATTGAGAGGGTAACAGTCCGTATATTTTGAGAACCAAATCGTCAGACTTTGCCGGGTATAGACTACAAACCTAACCTGTGCAGTGTATCCCATACAAAGTTCCGTTCTTTTGTTCAGGTTTGATAATATATATCCTTTTTCTCTTTTCATGTCTTGTATTGAATGTTAATCTACTCTTCTATTTGTACGTCCACCTAGCTCCTAGCTAGCTGGCTATATATGGAAGCTTGGTATTCTAGTATTCTTATCATTTCCTCTGGTCTTTCAGTCGTTTTAGCTTCATTTTCAGTCACATATGTATTCTTACAATTTCCTCACATATTCTGTGGTCTTACTGTCTGATAGATACAATTACAAAACATCACTGCGTCTGTGTCACTGTTTTGTTTGTTTCCTTCCCCTTACTACAAATTCCCACACACAATCTTCCATTTCTCTACTACCTGATTCTGTCCATACTTTTGACTTACTGTTTTTCTAATATAAGACTTTAGACCTCTTCCAATACTGTTGGACACTTACTCTTCTTCCTTTTCTTTGGTCACTCAACAGAAGTTGATCATTTTCGGAGAAAACATGCAGGTGGCGAAGAAATCATCAGGAGTCGGCATGTCAAGCGCTGTGGCAATCAACACCCAGCCTCCTACATCAACAATGAACCTCAACAACCCCTATGAGATCGTGAGGCAGTTGGTTTCTGGCAATGCGGTGGTGGTCTTTAGCGTGAGTGGTTGTTGCATGTGCACCGTGGCCAAGCGCCTCCTCTTCAGCCTTGGGGTTGGTCCGACCGTCGTGGAGCTCGACCACCACTCTACTGGGCCAGACATTCAGGCACTCCTCTTCCAGCTTGTGTCTGACGGCCAGCAGCCTGTACCTGCGGTTTTTGTGGGTGGAAAGTTTCTTGGTGGCATTGAGACTCTCATGGCCTGTCACATTAATGGCACCCTCGTCCCTTTGCTCAAAGATGCTGGTGCTCTTTGGCTCTGAGCCTGTTGACACTAAACTTAATACAATCAACTGCATGAATTTAGTTTCTAAACATTGTACAGACCACTACTGCTGCTACATGGTTGAAGATGAAAAGAGCACATAGACAAACTAAGTTCTTGCTTGTTAGTTCCAAAGATCGGAAGTCTTTACTTTGAAGAAATGAAATCATTACAATCTTTACATACATTTTTTTATTGATGTCTTGAAATTTCGTGATGATGTTTATGCGTATCTTGTGGAGGCTTCTTGCCGGTGACTATGGGGTAAGAGGTGATATGAAAAGCATCACATTCACATGCAAAAAACAATACAATACATACACGTCATTGTTCGGTATTATACGAACTGGACACTGATGGCATGAGAGAAACGGTAATTCTTGACCAACGAACCAACCTTTGTAAGAAAATAATGGCTAACTTGGAATTCAAGGATTCATTCTTAGAGATAAAACGAAAGGAGGGATCTTTTCAGTAGTTTTACTGTAAAGATCCCTTAATTCAGACAGTAATACTATTATGAAGCGGATATAAAACAAAAGGAGGGATTTTTAGAAAATGTGAAGCTTTGGTTTGGAACTATGAAAATGAAGGCGCGTTAGGATCGATGATGCAAGTTGGGAGACAGAGACAGAGACAGGTCCTTCTCAGAACCTCGTCAGCATCAGTCAAAGTGGAAAAAGTTTTTAAATGTTTTGACCATTAATGGTTTCTTTCCCTTCATCCCAGCTCATGTGCCCTTTTTCTTCAATAGTTTGGGACTGGGCCTTTGGGGCCTTCCGCTTGAATCAGACGTTCAAGAACAACATACCAATCAAAGATATATCAAGTAATCAGATTTATGGAAATTTCAAACTAAGAAAACACAGCCTCTTCTTCAACGGTTTCACATCGCCTCTTGTTTTTGATTGGCTTGCTTGCAACACCCATCGTTGACTTTTTATTCTCATTTTGCTTGAATCTACCATATTTAATGACTAGCCCACAGTTTTATGACAAGAAGTTATAATGGAAATTATCATTGTTTGGATTTCATTACATTAAGCCTATAAAGGAACCGTCTTGTGAATCAGATTTGACGCTTTTCCATCTTCTTTGCTCCTAACGTCGAGAAAGTGTGTTTTCTCTCACTTTCTTGGCAACCAAATATATCTCTTTCTTAGGACTGCCCTGTTCGCAAATTTGTCCCGTTTGTTTTGCGATTTGTGATGTTGAACTCGGAATCGAAAAAGAAGGAGAAGAGTGAGAGATCAAAATGGGTGGGAATTGGAGCTGTTCTTGCCCTAATCATTGCTTTAGCTGTGGCTGTTTCGACTGGTAATCCTAAGGTCTCCCTGTTTGGATCGCTTAATCGGTCCTGTAATTGTACTCAGGTGTGATCTCTTTCGGATTATATTTGGCAATGTCGCGATGATTGAGATTAATGCTCTATGTTGGCTTTTGATTTTAGTAGTTTGGCAGTCTTTCTCTGTTGTCTCTAATGGGTTGGTTTGTTTCCTGTAGAAGTATATCGGTACTGTGGAAGATTGTTGCTGCGATTATGAGACAGTTGACCGTTTAAATGAGCAAGTGTTGTATCCTTCTCTCCAGCAGCTTGTCAAGACCCCCTTTTTCCGATATTTCAAGGTTTGTTTGCTATTGCTATTCTGGAAAGTTTCTGGTTGGTTGTTAATGGACTGGATGAATGTTGAATTTGGGTACTGTTTAATTTATGTGATTTTTATCAATTGGTAAGCATTACGTTGAGTATTCAATAAATCGTATAAACCGAGTGGTTGTGACAGTATTGATTGCATGCTTCAAGGAGAAATTTAGTTTTTGTACTGTTGTTCGACACAATCAGCAGAGTGATTTAAGCAAATGGGTTTTCAGGACTCAGGACTCAGGACTCAGTGCTCGTAAATGGACGAAAACTGGATATTCCAGTGTGTATTTGGATTAGATTCTCATTTTCTGGTTACTTTTAAAATGTTTTCCAAATCATAGTTTTGGGGTTTTGGATTGAACCCAGTTTTTACAGATTTTTCTGAGCACTCTTGACTATCTAAATATGGTAGGTTAAGTTGTGGTGTGACTGCCCTTTCTGGCCTGATGATGGCATGTGCCGCTTGAGGGATTGCAGTGTTTGTGAGTGTCCAGAAAGTGAGTTCCCGGCGTCATTTAAGAAGGCCGTCTACCATGGCCTTTCATCCGAAGATCTGGTTTGTCAAGAAGGAAAGCCACAAGCTGCTGTAGATCGTACCCTGGATAGAAAGGCTTTTAGGGAATGGACTGAAATAGATAATCCCTGGACACATGATGATGAGACTGATAATGGTGCATATCCTTTCTGTTCAAGTGTAATTAAATAACATAAATTATTGTTATTATAATTTTTTTTAATGCTTTCATCCTCTTCAACTTTTTTGTTTTTGCACTGATACATACTGCAGATATCAAATGATAATAACTTTAATTCCATCCTTATTCATTTCACGTTCACTTGAACAACTATCAGTTCTTTATCCAACAGATTGCCTTTTGTTAATTTACAACCCTGTACTCTCAAAATTTTGACTGATCACTTTTGCAGCTGAATTGACATATGTGAATCTTCAATTGAACCCTGAACGCTATACTGGATATACTGGTTCATCAGCGAGAAGGATATGGGATGCTGTCTACTCTGAGAATTGTCCCAAATGTGAGTTCTTGTCTTCAATTATCTTTTTCGTTTTCTTTTTTTCTGATTCTTGTTGCTGCTATCTCACATTAAATCACAAAAACAAAGACGGACCAGCTGCTTTTATTTTGTTGAGAAGACAAAAGCTGCTGCCATTCGTTAATTATACTAAAGTGTCAATCTTTATGGATATTGTTTGTGTATTTAATTTTCATCCTTTCCTTCCTAGCAAGTTTGTATGATGCTAGTAGTCTTCTTATGTGTTTAAAAATGGAATGTTGCAGATCCATCTGAAGAGTTATGTCAAGAAGAAAGAATATTGTACAAATTGATATCTGGTCTTCACTCCTCTATCTCAATCCATATAGCAGCAGATTATTTACTTGATGAAGCTAAAAACATGGTATGATTTTGAATTTCTGCTTTTCAAGCTTTAAATTGTTGACCAGGGCCTTGCTAGACCACAATTACATTGGTATCTACTTTGTCCTTTGAACACTATGCTCTGGATCTCTCTTAGTTATTGGCTTAAACATAGTCCGGGAGCTTTCAGAACTTTAAACTTGACATTCTGGAGTTACATTATATGTTGATGATTTGGATTTTATGAATTCGATGTATTTAACTAGCCGTGAGTGGTAGAAGATGAGAACTTATGCCTGCTGATCAAGAACAAAGGTTGCCATGTAGGATATTGTTGTACATGCGCTTTAACTTGTAAATGTACATCATGCATTACTTTTATAGTTTTTCTTCTTGTTGCAGTGGGGTCAAAATTTGACTTTGTTGTATGATCGGGTCATGAGGTATCCAGATCGTGTTAGAAACCTATACTTCACTTATCTCTTTGTTCTCCGGGCTGTAACAAAGGTGAGTAATGGAAATGCTGATCTTAAGTTCCTAACTGATACACATGCTCCTTCATTCCACAATGGCTATTGTCTTTTGCTGATGATATATTGTTTTTCCTAACATTATTTCTTCCCAAATGTCTACTATTTCATTTTAGGCAGCAGAGTACTTGGAACAGGCTGATTATGATACGGGTAACCCTACCGAGGACCTGAGGACAGTGTCTTTGGTCAGACAATTACTATATAATGAAGACCTTCAAACAGCATGCCCACTGCCATTTGATGAAGCTAAGTTATGGAAAGGCCAAAGGGGACCTGAACTGAAACAAAAGATTCAAGGGCAATTCCTGAATATTAGGTCAAAATTCTGTTTGCTGGTCTTTCTCATAACTTCTTTTTAAATGTATTTTGGAACACCATTGTCAGATAAATGGTAAAATTTAATTTATCTCAATAGCAAGAAAAATGATGTAATGTTGCTAGCACACGATATTCAAGCAGACTTGAGGATGTTGCAAATTATGACCAATTCCTTTTGCGATTGCAGTGCATTGATGGACTGTGTTGGGTGTGAAAAGTGCCGACTTTGGGGAAAGCTCCAGATTCTTGGTCTTGGAACTGCTCTGAAAATCCTCTTCTCTGATAATGGACATCAGGACTTGGTTCAGAGTGTAAGTATATGCACTTAATGGAGTTCTATATGAGCTCTTTCTCGTTTTAATGGTGTGTACATGTACTTGTTTTTGCTTTGTGGCGCATGAAATTTTTCTATAGTTATATTAGACTTGTAGGTTTGAATCTTCTGGTAATGCTGTCCATCCAGTATGTCTGGATGTGTCTGGTAGTCGTTGTATACTTGCTGAAAATTACTTTTTATTGGCTCTCAGCTGCAACTACAAAGGAACGAAGTAATTGCCCTTGTGAATCTGCTCAACCGACTATCTGAATCTCTCAAATTTGTTCACGAGAAGGGACCTACTGTTGAAATGATAATGGGAAAACAAAACGCTTTACCAACTGCTCTCTTTAATCTATTTCAGAGGGTGTGGACATCTTTTTTCAAGTCATAGTAAGCGGTTCCTTTCTTCTGTGGCTAAGCAGAACGATTTGTATTCATGTCATTGTACTGTTGTTTGCTGGCCTTATAACTTTGGTGATTGTGCTTTGTGTGCAGGTAGTTGTTGATGATTCGGACCTGGAGGTCAAATATACTTACCAAATATAAGATTAGGAAATCAGGTTTGCAATTTTGAGAAGTTAGAAGAATCACATACTGGAATACAAACGCAGTGAACCGTTTGTTTTCCATTTCACAGAAGAAAGCTGCGAATTGTACTCACTATCAAATACTTTCAGTTCCCAATTTGAGATGATAGGAAAAGAAAAAGGACGAAGCAATTCAATACCTTCCCTTTGATCAATTTTACTGTATCAAGTTGGACTGTATAATGAATATGGAGATTGGAAATTCTCTTTTAACAAGAAGGCGAAAGAAAAGAAAACAAACATTCAAGTGTGAACCATAAGAATCCGAATGCATGTTACTCCAAGGGGTAGTAAATGATCTTAGACGAGCGGTGGAGCATCGGAGATCGTTACTTTAGTAATGCAAAATGGAAAGTCGGACGAATTTGCTAGATCTAAAGCAATCAATCTGTCTCAGCACCACTTAAACAGGACTTACCAATGGTACTCGTGTGCTAGATCGAAAGCGATCAATCTGTCTCAGCACCACTTAAACAGGACTTACCCAAAGTACTCGCTAGCCACTGTGCTAATGGCATGAGCATGACACTGATCCATAACGCTCTTAGTAAATGCAATCAACCTGGAGGATGCATCAACCTCTGTATTGACTTGCGTTTTGTGGACAACCAAACCTTCGCAATGTACATATATATATATATGGTGATTTTGAATGCACATGAGCCTCATATCAACTTTGTCTAACTGTTAATGTAGACATATCAAATGCACCATTTGTGAAGAACCATTCATGGGCATTGAGGCTAAGTGAGTGTGCAGTCTCCACACCATCCATAAATTCTCTGAACTCTGGGCATCTACAGGCACTTCCAACATATGCCGTATCCACATGTACCCACAGACCATAACAATTAACAAGAAGCGGTTTCACATAATGGCCTCAGTGGATCTACTGCTGTTGTAGAAGTCGTCCCTACAGTGAAACAGAAACAGGGGGATCAATCCAGCTTTTATGTCTGAACAAATAGCCGTCTTAACGAGTCCGGTGAGAGGGCAAACGATGTAGCCATAGATGTCTCAATGGCTCGAGTATTCTCTGGTTGAATTCCAGCAATTTGAGCAGCTTTCTGCACTGCACAGTGTGTTTGATCAGAACAATAAACAACTAGTTTCCCGATCATCTCCCTCCCCACTTTGTAAAGCATTTGATCTCACGCAGCAACTGTTAGATAATAAACTTGAATTATGATTGAGTCCTAGTTGGAGTTATTAGTTAGAGTCATTGTTAAACTTGAATTATGATTATTAGAATCCTAGTTAATCAGTTAGAGTCATTGTTTAAGTTAAATAGTAGTAATTTAGTTTATCAAGAATTGGTTTTACAAGCCTATATTTATATGGGCATATTTCTTGTTTTATTTAGAGAGCAATTCATCTTATAATACAGAAGATTATTTAACCTCTATTCCTCTGTTTCTTTTGTCTCTTCTGTACTTTTGCTGTCCAACAAAATGATATCAGAGTCAGAGCCCGAAGCTTCACTCTTCTTTCTTCTTTTCATTGTAGGTGCCATATACAATGGTTTGCTAACAATGGCTTGAGCCCGTGCTGCTTCTTCAAGAGTCAAGGCCACAATAAATCCAGAAGTTGACCCAGACGTCATTGCTGCTACCGTTGCCAACAGAGCAAAAGCAATCCATGCACCCAGATGTGTTCAAAGTGCAAAGACGACGTGATATTGTACGAGAGCCCAAGAGACCAACATAGGGTGTGCGTTTACATATCAATCATCGTAACGTGGCATTATCAAATTGGAGAGGCAAGAGACCAACCAAGAAGGCAGCTTCCAGGAAGACGAAAGGTGCCATCGTTAGAACAGCGTAAACTAGAAAATAATTATGTCAAGGTCTTCCAACACGCCCCAGTTATCAACGCCAGTCTTTGTCCACAACAAGCTTGCCATAGTTGACGTATCCTTTTGAAAGGCATCTTCCTACCGTGAGATGTGGGCCATACGTCAATGTCTCTTTGAAGACAAAACAGTAGAAGAAGTCCCACACTCATCTAGAGAAGGTGTTCCACAGTAAAAACTAAGATGAATTGAATGTTACCGTTTCAATTTCCGAAACTTAACAAGGAGAATCATGACAACTAGTGTATCAGAATAAAACCATTGTTAGGGTCACAATATGAGAGGGATATTGTAAAAAAAGGCTAGGGGAAGTGAGTGAAAACATGAAGAAAAGCTCATTACAAAATCTGAGTTATTGTCAATGGTTCGCTCCAAAAGTTTGCTAATTTTGACTATTCTATTCAATGATTTCGATCCAGTCAATCGGATGATTGGTTAAATTCAAAGTTGAAGGATCCCATTCCAGGCATAATGAGAGAATTCACACTTGAAGAGAAGGTGGTTAAAAGATTCTTGCTCATGTTTGCATAGAACACACATATTAGGTATTAAGAGAATTTTGAATAGTCTGTCCACTCGCCAACTATAAGTGAAAAAAAGCCAAAAAATTAAAAGTATAGTATATTGTATTGATTTTTTTATGTGAATTGTTGTACAATATATGATATATTTATGCACTAATTTGGATAACATGAATCAATTTGTAATTGATTCATTCTAAACTAAATTCTTTGATTGGATACGATGTTATCTAAACTAAGATAAGTTGATCCAAGGATAAGTTTATCTAATATAATTACAACCAAAAAGATGTAGAAGATGTGTTGTTATCAACCCTCAGCAAGCTAATGTTCAAAAGAACGTTGATCATTTGAGGTAACAACAAAAAGGGAATAGAAGCCAATTGTTTTGTGAGAATGTCAACAAGTTTGTGAGAAGTCGATATATGACGAATGAATAGAAATTTCTTTGCAACCAAATCACAAACAAAATGTATATTAATTTCAATATGTTTGGAACAAACACGAGAGATATCATCTGTAGTAAGAAAGGTAGCGTCAATGTTGTCATAGTATGAAAGTGTTTTAATGTCAGATAATCAAAGTTCACAAGTAGAAAATTAAGCCAACATATTTCAGTGGTAGCTAAAGCAATGCTCTTATATTCTGCTTCAATGCAAGATCTGGTCATAGTAGGTTGCTTTCTAGAACTGCAAAAAATAAAAGAGGAGCTAAAGAAATGCAATAACCAGATGTAGATTGATGATCGTCAGCACACCCAGCCTAATCAGCATCAGAGTAAGCAATGATAGCTAAGGTAAGACGTTTGGTTAAATGTAGGCCATGGGATAAGGCAGAACGAAGATATCAAATAATGTGTTTAACTTCTATCTAGCAAACATTAATAGGACAATGTAAGAATTGTAAAACTTTGCTAACAAAAAATTAGATATAAAGTCTGCTTAGACAAGGGTAGTGAATGGCCTAATAATTCTATAGTATTCAGTAGGATTAGGAAGAGAAAGGCCCTGATTTTGGGAAAGTGGTAGAAAGCGGTAACGTGTGTGGAGATAGGTTTAGAAGAGCCAAGATAAGTGCATTGAAGGAGGTCACGAGTGTATCTAGATTGTATGAGAAGACAACCAGTGGATGTAAATATGGCTTCGATGCCAAGAAAGTAATGAAGAGGTCCTATATCTTTTATGGTGAAAACAGAGTGAAGAGCGTCAATGATGGTTTGAATAAATTGTTGTGAAGAACCAGTGATGAAGATATCATCTACATAAATATGGAGAAATTTGTGTGACCTAATGTGGAGTGCATAAAAAGAGATGTATCAGCTTTGGAGGAAGTGAACCCAAGGTTAGCAAGTTTATAACTTAGGTGATGAAACCAAACTCTAGGAACTTGCTTAAGACCATAAAGAGCTTTGTGTCGATAACACACATAATGAGGATGATGAGGATCAGCAAAACCAAGTTGTTGTTGCATAAAAACATTCTTGTAAATGGCCATAAAAAAAGGCATTATCAATGCCAAGTTGATGAATGAACCAGTTTTTAGCTAAGGCAAGTGTAAGAATGAGGAAAATTAAATGGTAGTTGGTTTAATAATTAGACTAAATGTGTTAGTATAATCAAGATTGACTGATTGATGTTAGCCTTTAGCTACCAAGTGGGCTTTATAGTGGTCTAAGGAACCATTAGGATTAAGCTTTGTGTTAAATACCCATTTATAGTTGACAACATTTACACCTGGAGAAAAAGGGGGGCGGGTTAAGGTACCAAGTATTGTTGTGACAAAGAGCTTTGAACTCATCAAGTATGACTTATCGCAGTGAGGAAATTTGTTTGTCTGAGTGAAAAAAAGTAGGTCTGGATCAAAGAGACATAGGAACAACAGTGTTGTAAGTGATATAGTCAAGAAAAGATTTTAAAGGTCGAGTTTTGTCCTGAGTACAAGTGACCACTGGATTAGAAGAGGAAGATGATGGTTTAGGAATAAGTGAAATTGGCAGGGAAGACACCCCCACAATTGAATTGTTGCTTGTCCTCAAGCAACTTACTTAGATTATAACCAACGTATTCTATCATTTCATTTTTAACGAAAATCAAGTGCTTGCAATCCCTTAAACTTCGGTAATCAAGTATTAAGCTACTACATATATCATAATCTTTTCATCAACGCACATAAACAAAATCAAAGGTACATATCTTTGATCAAAAGCAAGCATAAAATTAAAATAGACCTTTTTCACGATATTCACTCCTGTCACTCAGGTGTATAAGGGTTGTGTTTCACTCTAAACTTCCTCTAAGAGATTACACTACCATAAGCTTGCAAATTCACCTATTTTCTACTACATAGAGTACATGCCATCATGGATCAAAAGGGCTTTTACTAAGGGTTGTAATGGGGCTTAGGTTAAGGTAAAGAAAAAAAAAGCTACTCACAAGCATTCACAACGTACTAAGTGACATTGGACAATCAAAAAAATTGAGGATTGTAAATAGAAACATGTGATTACAACTACTCATCACTCTCCAATGTTGCTGTTTGATCTTTTTTCCTTACTTTCTTTTCTTTTTTTCTCTTTTTTTTTTCTTTTTTCTTTTTTATTTTCTTGTTGTTTTGGTAATAATAAACATAAAAGAAGATAGTAGTAGCACAAATCAACAACAACTGCGTATATGTACCTCTAAAACATCTCAGAATGACATATAAAACTAAAGTCCCTAAATCAAGGAATCAAATACTTAGTACTTCATTCAACTTGTGAAAGGGTTAGGCTAAAAGTTTTCGAGTTTCAATGCAATATGATTAATATGAAAATAAACAAGGTCAAAGGCTCAAAGGGGGTAACAAGGGAAAAATGACTTGGTAGGTCATTTAAGCTAAAGGTTAAAAACAAAGAAAGCCTTTATCATGTCCATAACGCATTTAACTAGTAGTATCAAATAGGTTTAGAGCAAGTTCTGAAGGGAATCCACATAAGGAAGCATCACATACAACAAAGAAAATAAAAAACTATGACATGCAGTCATATAGCTCAAGATCTCATCACTCAGCATCAGTTGTTGACTAAGTTTATGCAATCAACTACTTCAATCAATCCATATGGTTCACTGTCCTCTCAAGCTGCCTTATCCAAGTTCACGCATACAACTCAATTCTCCTTCCAACTACTTTGACAGAATCGTATGATCACATTCATCATAAATGGGACCCAAGTTAGCTACCAAAAGAGTCGCAACCAATCAAATGTGTATCTCTCAACATCAACACCAATATCATAAAAATCAGCATGCACATAATCTCAATCCTCCCCCCTTGCCCCCCTCTAACACACACACACACACACACACACACTTAATATGAATGTTGTCCCTAATGTTCAAGGAGTAAACAATAAAACACAAAGAGGAGAAAGAGGAAGAAGAAACTTCCCTGAAAAACAATCGGCCAAGAACTCTTTGTCACCAACCATGCAAACCTAAAAAGAAACTCAAAACAACTTAAAGAAATGCATTAAACTATAAAGAAACACAAAGGAAACAATGAGAAAAGAAAAGAAAGAAAACTACAGTCCTGCTGAAAGACATACACTGTGATCAAGGAGGCGAAGTGTCATGAAGAGACAATCACTCCTCAGAATTATCCACAAACATAGGCATATACAATTTAGCTCATTGTCCATTTACCTTAAAAGGATTTTCATTTTCTTGTTTTACCTTAAGGACCCCAAAAGGAAGAACTTGGATCACATTGAATAGGCCATACCACCTTGACTTAAGCTTCCCTAGAAAAAGACGAAGACAAGAGTTGTAGATCAATACCTGGTCGCTTACCTTAAAGTTTTGGTGGAGGATCTTTTTGTCATGCCACTTCTTCACACGCTCCTTATACAGCTTTGAATTGTTATAAGCATCCAAATGGAACTCTTCAAGCTTGTGAAGCTGCATAAGTCTCTTAACACCTGTAGAAGACAAATCAAAATTAAGAAAATTGATAGCCCAATATGCACGATACTCTAACTCAGCTGGAAGATGACAAGACTTGCCATACACTATCTTTAATGGTAACATTCCTATGGGTGTCTTAAATGTGATCCTATATGCCCAAAGTGCATCATATAACTTTAAAGACCAATCCCGCCTAGAAGCATTAACAATTTTCTCTAGTATTTTCTTTAATTCCTTGTTTGAGACTTCAACTTACCCACTAGTTTGGGGGTGGTATAGAGTAGCCACCTTATGGGTTATCTCATACTTAGCTAATAATGAATCAAAAAGTTTATTGAAAAAATGCGACCCCCCATCACGAATGATTGCCCTATGTGTGCTAAAACGTGTAAAAATATTCTTCTTAAAAAACTTAACAATACGTCTAGACTCATTTGTGGGCAATGCATTTGCTTCCACCCACTTACTAACATAATCAACAACAATCAATATATATTGATTGGAGAAAGAATTAGGGAATGGTCCCATGAATTCTATACCCCAAACATCAAAAACCTCACAAACAAGAATGTTAGTCAAACTCTCGCAAAAGTAACATCCAACGAATTAGTCTTGGTCTAACATCAGGTTTATCATCAAGTATTTTAAAGCTGCATGGTCAGTATACACAATCACTTTAGACAAAACCAAATATGATTGAAACTTGTCAAAAGCGAACACAACTGCCAACATCTCTTTCTCCATGGTGGTGTAATGGTGTTGTGCGCTGTTTGCTGGGTCTACCAATATATCCTTACTAAAAATTTTGTGACCTAAAATAATGCACTCTTGTACCATGAAATGACATTTTCTCAATTTAGCACTAAATGGGTCTCTTCACACCTGATTAGGACTTTCTTTAAGTTATCTAAGTATGCATCAAATGAAGTACCAAATACAGAGAAGTCATCCATGAAAATTTCAATGCTAGATTCAAGCATATCAGAAAAAATAGCCATCATGCATCATTAAAATGTAGCCGGAGTATTGCATAACCTAAATGGCATGTGTCTATAAGCAAATGTACCATAGGAACATATAAAAGTTGTTTTCTCCTGATCTTCTGGGCCTATCGGAATATGCAAATATCCACTATATCCATCTAAGGCATAATAAAAGTCATGTCCAACTAATTTTTCAATCATCTAATTAATGAAAGGTAAAGGAAAATGATCTTTCCTGGTGGCATCATTCAACTTCCTATAATCTATGCACATTCTCCACCTTGTTACCTTCCTAGTCGCTATTAATTCATTTTTCTCATTTTTCAACAACAATGGTGCCTCCTTTCTTTGGCACCACATGCACAAAACTAACCCACCCAGAATTAGAAATAGGATAGATAATACTTGCATTTAGAAGCTTTACTACCCCATCTTTCACTACCTCCTTCATGTGTGGGTTAAGTTTCCTTAGGGGTTGCACTATCGCTTTGCTTCCATCCTCTATGAAAATGTGGTGCATGCAAAAGGAAGGGCTTACACCTTTGATATCTGTAATGGACCACGTAGTGGCCTTCTTGTGGTCTCGCAGTACCCTCACTAGCTGCTCCTCAATGGCACCTAACAAACAAGAAGAAATGATAACTAGTAAATGGTCAGGTGGGTTAAGATCGACGTACTTCAAATGACTTAGAAGAGGTTTAAGGTCAAGAGAAAGGGGCTCTTCAATTGAAGGCTTCGAAAATAGCTTGGATGAACACTGGAGAGGCTCGTATGCTCTATATTGTGTCCAATATGCCTGCTCTAACTCAACTCCAATATCCTCCACCTTTTCTTGCAATTCTTCCTCTAACTCTTTGATGATTCCTTGCGCTTCCCCTTCCAACAAATCTGCACAAACAATAGAAGAATCATCAGCATCAGAAGAATAAATGTGAATAAAATGGCAAGAGTCAAGAGCAGAAGGATGCTTCATTGCATTGAACACATCAAGCACTAGTTCTTCATCTTGAAGTCTCAACATGAGCTTTCCACGTTGCACATCGATGATAGTCCATGCAGTGGCCATGAAAGGTCTCCCAAGAATGATGGGGATGTCAATATCTTCCTCTATATCAAGGAATAAGAAATCCATCGGGAAGATGGACTTCTTGATCTTGACCAATACATCCTCAACGATTCCCCTCAGATAAGTGATGGATCTATCTACCAGCTAAAGTGAAATAGTAGCGGGTTTGGGCTCTGCCAATCCTAACTTCTTGAAAACGGAAAGAGGTATTAAGTTAATGCTTGTACCCAAATCCATTAAAGCCCTATCTATATATAAATCACCAATAACACAAGGAATAGTAAAACTCCATGGATCCTTAAGCTTCGATGGTAGCTTTCTTGATAATATGGCCAAACACTTCTCATTTAGCTTCACCATGGCATACTCCTCAAGCC
Source organism: Erythroxylum williamsii (assembly GCA_027564335.1). Lineage (NCBI taxonomy): Eukaryota > Viridiplantae > Streptophyta > Magnoliopsida > Malpighiales > Erythroxylaceae > Erythroxylum > Erythroxylum williamsii. The sequence continues at coordinate 67,802,114 of JANITW010000002.1, forward strand.
TCCTATTATTAGAAAAACTTTATTTCAAAAACTTAGCATAAGAAGGCATTTGCTCTATGGCCTCAACAAAAGGAATGTTTATATGCAACTTTTTAAATATTTCAAGAAAACGACCAAATTGCTTATCTAATTACGTACCTTTCAACCTTTGAGGATAAGGAATTTGAGCTCTTACCGGATGTGCAATGAGGTCAGCAAATAAACTTGGATGATCCTCCTTTTCAGTTAGTGCTTCCTTGGCCTCCTTGCCACTTTCCCGACTCTCTTCTTCTTCACTCTTTTCCACTTCTTTATCTTTCTGCTTCTCCTTAATTTCTTCAAGCTGTCTACCACTCCTCAATAAGATTGCCTTTGCATATTCTCTTGGGTTGGCCTCAGTAGTGCTAGGCAATGAACCTGAAGGTCTTTCCTTTAACAAACTTGCAATCTGGCTCATTTGATTCTCCAAATGTCTTATAGAAGATTCTTGATTCTACATCTAACCTCGGTAATGTAAATGTATTTCGAGAGTAGCTTTTTGAGATTAGATTTTTCTAGTGGTGCAAGATTAGGAGCCTTAAAACCTGGAGGTGGCTATCTCTGAACATTGGATGATTGTGGTTATGCCACCTTTTCATTCCGCCAATAGAAATTTGGATGATTCCTGCACCTTGGGTTGTAGGGCTAGAATATAGATCCCCTCTTTGTATGTTATAATTGCCTATATAATGGGCCTCTTCTATCTCTTGAGCCAAAGGATTCCCGACTTGACACTCAGAAGATGCATGGGAATCTCCACCACAATGCTCACATACAACACAACTCCTCAATGAAGAACTAGCTCCTCCTCTCATACTGTGCATTAGATTATCTAACTTTTTCGTCAAAACATCCATTTGAGCAGATAAAGCCACTATATTGTCTACTACATGAGATCATGTAGGTCGTCTAAGATGCCTTTCTGTATGATATTGAAAGCTGCTAGTAGCCATCTCATCAATCAACCTGTAGGCCTGATCTGGCTTCTTTCTCATTAAACTACCTCCTGTTGCAGCATCTATGGTACTCCTCGTCGATGGGGTCATTCCTATATAAAAAGTATTAACCTGTTGCCATGTAAAGAACCCATGACTAGGACAATGGTCATTAAAGAACCCATGACTAGGACAATGGTCATTCCTGTATAAAAAATATTGACCTACTACCATGTAGAGAACCCATGACTAGGACACTGTGTCAATATATCTCCAAATCGCTCCTATGCTTCATATAAACTTTCATTTTCATATTGGGTGAAGGAAGTGATCTCATTCTT
>JANITW010000002.1:67832128-67851055 GCA_027564335.1 Erythroxylum williamsii
TGCGTTAATCTTTTATCAGTTGTTATTTCAATTAGTAGTTTTAGTCGAAAACTTCAAAACCCCTTTTTATTTAATTTTATTCGTTCTTTGGCATTTGAATAAAATCAATTGTTCCATTCTCTGTGGATCGACCCCATTTGCCACTGTGCGCAATTTATTTTCGATTGGTGTTTGGGATTTATTTTTGATGGATTCGACACCCATCATATTTATAAGTTCAATTCATGCGATTCAGGTCTGGTTCATAAATTTGTGGGTTTTCTCAATAACCTCTAGCTCAAGTCAGCACGAGGTTGGAGAGCAGAATCTAGTACTTCGATGTGTTTGCTGTCTAGAAATCAAAGTTCTTTTGGAAGGCCCTCAGAACACCGGAGTTTTGTTCTTTGAAATTCTTAAGATCAGTTTGATTCTTGTATAACGTTAGAGTCTCTTCTCTATACCGTTATGATTCTGGTTCTTAAATGATATCAAACTTGGCAAATTGCAAGAATCAGCAACATAGGACAACATGAAAAACATCAACATGTTTACTAGCACTAACGGGATTTGTCAGACAGTATTCACACGGAAAGTAAAATTACATTATATTACAGGGGGAATTTCCATAACGTATCCAATGGGCGAACAATTCAAGGAAAAACAGTTCGATCAGAAGAATTTGGTGGAAATACAGGAACTTATCCCACCCTGGAAGCCTGTGATAATGCATCTTCATACTGGTCTTCATCAACCTTTTCAGAACTCAAGCTTGGTGGGATGAAGGATCTGAAGATTTGTTCCATGTTTGGAGTTTCCTTCAATTCTTTGCTGGCAACCTCCAGAGCTGTGTCAGCAAATGATCGGTAGAATTTCTTCGCACATACATAAGCAAAGAGCAAGGAAAGAATGGGCAGTGGAATCAGAAGCGGCATGTAGAAAAACTCCTTCACCCCAAAATAACCAAGCATTGTAACTTGGTACAACAGCAAAGAAGCCATGATTCGAATATGAATGTGAGGCCACATCCTTCCTTGGCTCTCAAACGATGGGACATAAACTTTGAGTGCCTGTCAAAGCAGCAAAAGTAATTATCGGTGGAAGTTGCTTTATTATCAACGACAATTGACAAAATGGAAACAAGGTAACATTTATGTCTAGTCCTTTCACTTCCACATCTTCCTAAACTTTAAATGAAGATGCGGTAGCAAAAGAAGATTCACTATGAACTAAATGTTCCATCCATTAAATTGATGCTACTACCTTACAATCTTGGAAATGAATACAGCAGCCAGTAGCAGACATGTTTTGAGAAAGTTACCTGATTCCGCAAAACAAGCCATCCGAGACCAAAGTAGACCACCCCAAATGGGATAATTAGAGGAGCTATGACAGAGTAGCATAAAACAACCGTAATTACAAGCATGTCACTGGGAATTCTAGTTGTATACCCAAAATCTCCAGGAGACCAAGCCTCTTTCAACTCAGCTTCAGTCTTACAAAGATACTTCCTCTTCAAGTGAAAAATGATTAGAGGAACCAGTCGCGACAGCTCAAGTCCATAACCAACAAAGAACCTGAGACCAATAGCATATTGCAAAGTCACAAATATTTCTCACAGATATCGCATACTCAAATTAACATTTCTGATACATAAGCATGCATCCAAAAAGAAACAGAAACCCAACGAAGGGTAATATCCTTGTGACTTCTAGTGAGACAATTACCTAGATAAGGATACAAAGACCCAGAATCTAAGGAAAAAATTGCTCTCCTTTGACAAAATGAGCAAGAGAAAATTAAAAAGACATTGTAGCTCCATCAAGTTTCAACATAGCTATTATACCCCCAGATAACAAAGATAAAGGCACAAACTTACTTTAGAGCAACAAAGGTCAAAAAGAAGGTTGCATTCCCCGGAAGGCTATTTGCTAGCGTGGAAACAATCGAATTTGGATGCTTCTCAATACTCTTGAACGATTGGAATAAGGTTCCACCCACTGTGACTCCAATAAAAACGTTCAGAACAGTGAAATAGAAGTATTTTCCAGAGGCAGCTCTAACTGCATGGCTCTCTGAAGGAATCCCCTCTTGCTTGGAGAGAAACAAAAGCAAACTCGGTAACAAGGCTAGAAAGATAATAAGAGCAATTTGAGGTAGGTAAGCTTCCAACACTGTCTTTACCACAGCAATATTCACAACTGGCTTTATGAACGGTAAAATCTTCTTCAGATTATCTAGGGTAGTTAGTGCAGAAATAAAACCAATCGGTATCATGTAGAAGAATATGGTCAAAGCCACAATGACATAGACAACATATTGCCTTATTTGCCTCTGAAAAAATTTGATTTTAAGATTTGGCCATATTAGTTGATGAGGTTCGGGAGCCTCACTGACCATCCATTTGTCAACCATTTGGGCATGCAGACTCTGAGAGGCACAAGCAGCAGTCACCCTGCTGGTGAAGAAGACCAAAGCAGCAGGTTGTTGCTTCTCTCTAAGAGTGACTTTTTGTTCTGCTTCTAGTTTTGGAATTAATTCGTTAATCTTCTCATTACAGTACTCTATACTGTCTACTTTTTTGCCAACAAGACCAAGGAAGCCTGTTCTAGTGGTTGGTCTTGATCCTTCTGGTTTACCCGACTTTTTGGACTCAGCATATACTGCTTCTGCATGCGCCAGTTTCTTCTTAAACCCTTCCAGCTCCTCGTAAATCTTGTTAACCTAAACCAGTTTCAGAAAGGAAAAAGAAAAGGTAAATCTCAGAAATTGAGAAGGTCTTATAGCATCCAGCAATGAGACTACAAGATATATGATTTACACGATGAAAGAACTTAATCATCAGATGTAGACTCTGCTGTCTACTACACAATACCCCGAAGTAAACGACCTTCCCATAACATTAGTTTGGGACACAACTGAAGCTGGGGAAGTCGTACAAGTTTGTATGAACTTGAAAGCTAATTAAATGGAAAAAAAATACATAATGCATTATTAAGCGTTTAAAATTTCCAAAGAAGAAGAAAGATACTAGGAATACCTTCTTGTTATCTGTGGCTATCAATGACCGGTAATATGACTGAGGATAGATGTCCTTAAAATATGAATCAACTTGTTCCTTTATAGTTTGACCTTGAGTAACAGATGGCACATCTCTAACAAGAATAGCAAATTGCTCGGGTTTCACTTCAGGAGACATTAAAGCATTAGCTCTCAGCCGAGAGACATGTAAATATGCCTTCCATAACAGGTAATAACTGACAAAGGAAACCCAATAGGTAGAAATCAAGAATGCCCACAACCTTGAACTTCTTTTCTGCATGCCAGATGAGAATCCAATTAACAAGTACACACACTAATGAGTAGAGGTACAGAAGTAAGGAAATGAATTCAACAATCTCAAGTGTCAACCTGTCAATTTTATGATAATTTATACTCAAGGACCAGGCAATTCATTTCAGCTGATAAAATGGTTTTGGCACTCACCCGAACGTTCCCCATGGCCAACTTGTCAAGTTCACCAAAAGTACCATTACTTGTAGTGTCTTGTGCCCTTTTTATACTGTCATCTGTCGCAGCAATTGGAAGAAGAAGTGGTAGCAGAAGCACACCAGACAAAAGCAGAATTCCAAACGCTGGACAAATTATTTTTTCAGAAAAGTCAGCTTATTCAATCAAGAAATTAAACATGGAGAGCATTACAACAAAAGCAAGCTACGTAATGGTTTCAAAAGACGGATAACATTTATTCAATACTTGAAAACAGTCCTGAACTTTTGAAAATTGTTAAACTCGTTGAGTCAATGGGTAACCAGTCTTCTAGTTTTGTACATTGCAATAATCCAACCACGCCAACGAGAAGTGTCATTCCAAAACCAGCATGGTCAAGGACACTATTATATCGAAGGACGAAATCAATCGCAAAAAGGCTGTGCAATTCCAAGCTCCGATTGATCTTGGGGTGTAAAAACCCAAAAGCCACACATGGTCATTAGAATACTGAGATCAATTTACCTAAAAATGATAAGAACTTGGAAACACAGATGAATAAAACTGCACAATCTTATCTTTTATACACAGTCTGCACGAACATACTTGAAGCTTATAAAATTTTGGTAAGGGACTCACCTAAAAAGCAAGCTGGTAACTTTGTTAAGCCTCAAGAAAAGATAAAGAAATACTAAAAGTAGACTGAGGAAAAAAGGAAGAGAGAAAGTGACGAGTAAGATATGATTACTTAAAAATAGACGCACAAGAGCAAAACCAAAACAGGGGAAAACAAAAACAGAGAAGATCCACCAACAGGTTCAGACAGCCAAAACTAGTAAAATTGGAAATAGCATAACGTCATATGCCAAAGATCATCTACAAGACAAAAGAAGAAAAAGAAAAGGCATAAATAGATCTCTAATTAGAACAAATATAATGAACACAAAAAGTAAAATCACAAAACCGGAAACTCGATAAGAGACATGATAAAAAGACAAACCGGTTCCAAGGAACACAAAGTAGACAGCAGAATCAACGCCGGAAATGTTAACGATGTCCTGTTCGGTTGAGGAAAACGCTTCCCGGATCCAAGCAAGCGGGTTCCGAGTCGCCGACCCGCCCTCCCACGGGTCCAAACCTTTCAAGATCCTATTGGGATAATACACAACGGCGTTACCGGGTCTTCTGGACAACCACGTGAAAAGTAGCATGAGAACCACAAAGATCAGAAAGGACGTCACCAAGGACGTCAAAAAGGAACTGAAATCCATCGCTCAGAGCCCAAACAAACAGAAAAGACGCCAACTTTATGTTTCTCCTCTCCAAAATGGTAAGTGGGCAGACTAGTTTCGGTTGAGAGAATGCGAGTAAAGGAAAAGTTTACGTTAAGAGCAAGCAAGTGAACCGTTGCTACGAAAGGTGATGAGTGTGGGTGGTTTTATGAAGAGCATTCATTGCCGGTGGTTGTGATGTGGAAAAGAGAGGAAAATATCTGGACATTAGGTGCAACACTATTTCGTTGTGGGGTCTGATAAATTAGTTTCGTCTTTCTGATAAGCCGAAGTTTTGGATTCCTTTCTCTTTTTTTTCACTTCGTTTTATCTTTTTCGTTGTACAGAGAGACAGATAGGCTCTGAGAGTAGAGAGATAAGATTTGACAGAAGCAAGAAAACAGAAAAAGAGAGAGGCAAAGACAAGTGAAGCTCTTAAAGGACTAAATTGGGCTTTCGGGAAGTAACTGTCTGAATCTGAAATTGAGTATGCTTTGCTCTGACCAAAACCATCCCTGGTTCTCAGGCGCATTTTGCAATTTTCTTTTACCTAAAGGGTTAAATAATAATAATACTAAATTGAAAATTTTTAATTGGATTTGGAGCAGTTCAGTTGGATTTTGTTAACTTGTTAATTGAAGTGTCACTTTCAGTCTATCTAAAAAGCATATTTTACACTTAAAAAGTTGAATCCCTATTTTAGGCGTCTTCATATTTTGGCTCGACAGAATAGCAAAGAAGTAAATCATGATTTAATCTCACTTAGTTAATAAAAAGAAGGTTAGCATCCGATACGCATAAGAAGTCATAACATTAGGTAAACTTTTACATTATCACTGTAAAGACTAAAACATAAGACCTTGCACTTAATGTCCTTATTTAGAACATCAAGTATACTTATGTAAGGAAAGGTTGAGTTTTAACTGTAGTGACAAGTGTTACATTATTCTCTCTTCCCATCTTGTGGAAATCTTGAAGATTTGATTTTGTTATTAAAATGAAAGTTTGTATCTTTCAAACCAAAATGGAAGGTAGACATGCACAACTCGACAGCCATCACCATGTGCCTTGAATAAGAACAAAACACATGATTCCAAGTAGTTATGGACCTGTCCTTTTTTGTATTTACTTTGGATTCAGTGTTCCTTCGTACATGCTGTAAGCTTACTGAATGAAGATACTGTGGAATCGAGAGAGCAATTACTAGGCAGAGGAAAAGGTTAATTTTGTCATCTCGACTCAAAGTACTTAAAGGTTCTTATCCAATATCAACTGGAAACTGTGAGTGGCAAATGTCCACGTCAGTCTATCCCTCTCTCCGAACACGTACATCACACACCTCATCCATCTGTCCACCGCTCTTAGATCCAACTGGTGTTGCCAGTCACGTTAAAATGGAAAAGAACCACAAAAATAAATTGACCGAATGGACACGTGGCGCAATCCTTGATTGCCGACGTCGAATATAGAGAGAGAGAGCAGGGGATTGGATTGTGTCCTTTTACTTTTTTGTTGTGTCTCCTATTCATGTGGATATAGGCATAATTGGATCACTGTTGTCGGCAATAGACGTGTCGGAGGGAGGACAGATCGGCACGAGGATGACGGGTAGGTCGGGGATCCGTCAAAACTCCACGACGTGGCTACTTCGTGTTGCTGCAAGGACTAAGGAGACATTTTCTTTTTCTTTAATTATTAATAATTGGTAGTTCACGGCTAGCCGTTTGAACCTCCCGGTCGCGGGGCAATATTTAAGCGAATCTACGGCCCGGAAAGTTGACCTGATGTAGGCAGACGTAACCACATGCGTGCAACCAATACAGAACGTGGGAAGTTGACCATTCATTTTAGGTTTAGGTTTAAGTTCCTCCACAGATTTCTTATGACTGTAGAATTTCTCATAATATTTTATTTAAATTAAGACTTTTAAGTACCTGATTTTTCTTTTTTGCAGTTTTATTTACTATTATAAAACTTTTTTTAAAGATTATATTTCATTGCTTTTTTGCGTGTAAAAAATACGTCCATGTCTTATGTCATGTAGCTTATTGCTTCTTTACGCACATAAACACACCTATTTCTCAAGCTATGTCCTTCTTGTAATCCTCTTACCGTATTAATACGTTTGTATATTCCAAATATTACTACTTTACTGTTGTTCTTTTAATCAAGACTAATAAAGATTGTTAATGCTTGCAGATAAAATGAAATGTAGAAAGTAAAAAAAACACACAAGGTTTTTCACTTGATTCGGTAACTATCAATGCTATCTACATTTAAGGTTTTTACTGATGTAACTATCGATGCTTATGAGTCCAGATTGATGGAGTATACATGATTTCCATCACATCCAACTTGTGTCTTTATGCCTGTAATGCAAAGAAAATTATGAATGTCTTGGCACACGATTTAGGTCTTGTTCATCTAAAAACTTTTAAGAACACAAATTTTCTTCTTGAAACTAAAAGATTGAATGACTATGTATATGAATCATACACGATAAACCATTTTTGACTTCTTTAACTTTTTAATTCGTATCATTGCAATCTTTTCCTTTTTAATAACTATTTTCTTAACTTTAATCTTAGTAGTCATTTTATTAAACTTTGTAGTAACAACAAGTAGTCATAATTGAGAGCAACACGAATTATGAGGCAAAGGATGATTGTATTGATTCTCTGAATACAACTTTCTGGAAAGAAAAAACTTAATGAAACAGTAAACGAGGGAGGGAGATGAGAGAAGAAAGAGAATTCAGGTGAGGAGAGGGAGTACACTATTCATGAGTAAAAATGCATAACCAATTCGTGACAGAGAATCTCCCTTTTACGCCAAGTGTGATCGCCGCCTGTGTGCATAACCGTTTCTTTGGTCTGTTGACTAGGACTAGAGAACGAAGCCATCCAATTTCTTTGACATCATCCTGGGCTTGTTGCCCCTTCTCAGCATCGGTTGCTTGGCCTGGACTTGCTCGTTGGGCTCGCACATAACAATACCCTCCCCATCGACAAGCACCTTGCCCGTAAGGTCTAAATCCGAAAAAGAGCTCAGCAAAGTTTAACGATCTTCCCATGTTGCATCAGACCTGGACAAACCTTCCCACTGTACAAGCCATTGCTCAACTGGGGCGTTGGCGCGTTGGATCAGGCGAGTGGCCAGTATAGCAGAGGGCTGAAGCAATAGGGAGGAACTAGAATCAACCAAGTTAAGTGGGGTTACTTGTTGTTCCGGTTTTCCAACGCATTTCTTTAATAACGAAACATGGAAGACAGGGTGAAGCCGGGCTGAATCTGGTAGTGCGAGTTTGTAAGCGACTTCCCCGACTCGTGCTACAATCTGATAGGGACCAAAAAATCTCCTACCCAGTTTGTTATGCCTCTGTAGCCGGACCGTATTCTGTCTGAACGGTTGCAGCCTGATGTAGACCCAATCCCCAACCTCAAACACCACCTCACGGCGCCTTTGATCAGCAAAAGTCTTCATACGAGCCTGCACTCGTCGAAGGTTGTTCTTGAGCAGACTAAGGATCTTGTCTCGCTCCAAGAGTTGAGCCTCCACTAGAGAGTTTCCAGTTGAACTTCTAACATACCTCGGAATAGTAGGAGGTGGTTGGCCATACAGCACTTCAAATGGTGTCATTCTTGTCGATGTTTGGAAAGCGGTGTTGTACCAAAACTCAGCGCAAGATAGCATGTGCATCCAGTTGGCATTATTGTCCAATACATAACATCTCAAGTACATTTCTAAACACTTGTTAAGTGCTTCAGTTTGCCCATCAGATTGCGGATGATAGGTCGTGCTCATGCACAAGGTAGTACCTTGCAAGCGGTGGATCTCCTTCCAAAATTCGCTCAAGAATCGAGGGTCACGATCCAAAACAATCTCAGAGGGAATACCATGTAGCCGAATGACCTCCTGCACAAAGACTGCAGCCACAGAGATGCTCGAAAAATTAGAGGGCAAGCCCATGAAATGCCCATACTTCGACAACCGATCCACAACCACTAAAATCACTGTTCTGCCTTTAGACATAGGCAAACCGATTATAAAGTCCATGGAGACAGCTTCAAATACCATGTTAGGAATGTGAAGGGGTTGCAAGAGGCCCCCTGGGCGAAGAGAATCAGATTTCAATTGTTGTCAAACCTGACACTCATTAACAAAACGCTTCACATCTTTCTGCATCGAGCGCCAGTAAAAATTCGCGGATGGACGGTGAAGAGTCCTGGTAAGACCAGCGTGCCCACCCAACGACGAAGCATGAAACTCAGTCAAGAGCTGAGTACATAACGAAGAGTTGGTGGGAACAACCAGCCTGTTACTGTACAGCAGTAGCCCATCTTTGAACACAAACTCCGGTAAACTGCTGGGATCATCACGCAACCTCTGCTGTAGGTCTAAGAGCTCAGTAACAGAAGCATTAGCTTTTCGAAGCTCCGCAATCAAAGCAAATTTAGGCTGCGAAATGGCTAACAGCTGCGATTCAGGAACCCTCAAAAGGGCATCCGCAGCAATGTTATGTTTGCCCTGCCAATAAACTATCTCAAACTCATAGCCAATGAGCTTACCCAACCATTTCTGTTGGTCCGGTGTCTGAATAACCTGATCTGTCAGATGACGCAAGGGCTGTTGATCCGTGACGATGGTGAACTTCCGACCTAATAGATACTGTCGCCACTTAGAAATGGCCTGCGTAATCGCGAATATTTCACGTTGATATGTTGATGATTGCTGCATCCGTGCACTCAATTATTGGCTAAAGAAGGCGATCAGATGACCCTTCTGAGATAACACTGTCCCAATCCCTTTTCCCGAAGCATCAGTCTCAAGGGTGAATGTCTTAGCGAAATTCGGCAACTCTAAAATAGGGGAGTCGCTTAATAGATTTTTAAGTTTCTCAAAGGCTGCAGTAGAAAACTCAGTCCAACAGAAGTTGTCTTTCCGCAAGAGGTCCGTCAACGGACCTGCAACTGTGGCAAAGTGACGGATAAATCGCCAGTAGTAACCCGCTAAGCCCAAGAAACCACAGACCTCTTTAACCGACTTAGGGACAGGCCAATTACGTATTGCCGAGATTTTTTCCGGATCCAGCTGAACGTCGTGCCCTGAAACAATATGCCCAAGATACGCAACAGTAGTTTGGCCGAAAGTACACTTAGAACGCTTCGCAACCAATTTATTGTCACGCAACAGGGTTAGTACCACACGGAGATGATCTAGATGGGCATGTAAGGAAGGGCTATAAACTAGAATATCATAAAAAAAACCAACACAAACCGTCGGAGGACCGGCCGAAACACGTCGTTCATAAGGCTCTGAAAGGTAGAGGGTGAATTCGTGAGCCCGAAGGGCATTACCAAGAATTCGTAGTGGCCGTCGTGGGTTCGGAATGCGGTTTTGCCCTCGTCCCCTGCTCGAATTCTCGCTTGGTGGAAACCCGCAAGTAAGTCAAGTTTCGAGAAATATGTGGCTCCATGTAACTCATCGATGGTCGGAATCAGAAATCGGTCACGAATGGTAACCGCATTCAACGCTCGATAGTCAACACAAAACTGCCAAGTACCATCTTTCTTGCGGACAAGGAGGACTGGAGAGGAGAACAGACTTGTGCTAGGCCGAATTATCCCTTCCTGAAGCATATCGGACACTAAGCGTTCCATTTCTTGCTTCTGAAAATGTGGATAGCGATACGGTTTAACATTCACCGGTCCACAATTAGGGAGCAGATGTATAGCATGATCACGAGGGCGGGTTGGTGGCAACCCTTGGGGCTTTGAGAACACATTCGAGAACTCATCCAGCAAGGAATTAATCGCAAAACAAGTCTCAGCCGCGGGCAACTGATCATCTGACTCCGCTTCCAAGCGAAATAACATGTCAATGGCAGCTGTCCGATGTAGCCTCCGTAAACCATTAAACTGGACTGGCTGAGCAGACGGTGACGAGGTTGCAGTCCAGCGAACCCGAGTCCCTGATAAAGTAAATTCAAAAACCGACGAACCATAATCCATAACCACGGGTCCTAATGTCGCGAGCCAAGTGACCCCCAAAACCATGTCCCAACCCTGCAATGGAAGCACAAAGAAATCCGCCCTAATTTCATGTCCCTGAATTGCCAGCGGTAACTGTTTGACGACCCCATCGCAAATCAATCGCTCGCCGTTACCCACCAAAACGGCAAAACGAGCCGTGGTTTCTACTTCCAAACCCAGAAATTTGGCAATACGTGTTTGAACGAAGTTGTGGGTACTGCCCCCGTCCAATAATACTTGCACACCTTTGCCCTTAACTGTTCCACATAATCGTAGTGTCGAAACGGAACACCCACCAGCAAGAGCATTGTAAGAAATGGCTAACTGTTCAAGCATCTCATCAGTGGCAAGAGGACCGTCCAGTGGTTGCAAAATGGGTGGAGGCGGATCGGGTGTGGCAGGTGGGTCAGGTAAGTCGGGTCCGTCGTCCAGAAGGAGAAGATGTGGCTTTGCTTTACACTTATGATCCCAGGTATATTTTTCATCGCAGTGAAAACAGAGGCCCTTAGCACGACGTTGGGCGGTTTCGGCAGGGGAAAGGCGACGGAACGACATTTTGTTGCCGTTGGGAAGGGTGGCGGTGGCGGAAGTGTTTGGTGAGTGAGTGGTGGCTGTGTAGGTGGGGGGTTTCGGATTTGGGAGGAGGGGTTTAGAATTTCCCAGAGTGGGCCGACCGAAACCTTTCTCCAAGGCTATGCGATTCTCATGTAACTGGGCCAGGCTCATGGCCTCATCCAAGGTAGGTGGGCGATGCACCAAGATCGAATGTTTGATGTCGGGTCGCAGGCCCGATATAAAACAGTGGATCAGAAAATGGTGGGGAAGGTGTACGGTCCGGTTCGTTATGGACTCAAAACTAGCCCGATATTCTGAGACGGGCGTGGTCTGCTGTAGCTTGGCCAAAAGGCCCTCGGGTTCCTCCAGTTCCCGTTGACAGAAGCACTGTAGAACCGACGTCTTAAATGACTGCCAATCCGTAAGTTGCTGGTTACGACTCATCCAGTCGTACCAATCGGCTGCAGCATTATCCAAGTAAAAAGAAGAGATGGTGATGCGTTCATCGACTGCAATATTATAAAAATCGAAGTATCGTTCCGCCTGCATAAGCCAACGATCAGGATTCACTCCTGCAAAACGGGACATCTGAACAGGGGCTGGTTTGTGACGGCCAAACAAGCTATTGTCAGCTCCAGAACTCTACGTGTTGCCCGGAAAAATAGGTTTGGACCCCCGCTGCAACTCAATAAGCTCCTTCAGCATGGATTTCTGCTCATTGACTGAAGAAGAAAGGCATTCAAACTCACGTCGTAGAGACGATTGTGAATCTGCCACTGCCTTAATATTATCATCGAGAACCTTAAACCGAGTTTGATATTGGTGGTCTCCCATCTATGGAGAAGTCAATGAAAGCACCAATGTAGTAACAACAAGTAGTCGTAATTGAGAGCAACACTAAATATGAGACAAAGGATGATTGTATTGATTCTCTGAATACAACTTTCTGGAAAAAAAAAACTTAATGAAACAGTAAACGAGGGAGGGAGATGAGAGAAGAAAGAGAATTCAGGTGAGGAGAAGGAGTACAATATTCATGAGTAAAAATGCATAACTAATTCATTACAGAGAATCTCCCTTATACCTAAGTGTGATCGCCGCCTGTGTGCATAACCGTTTCTTTGGTCTGCTGACTAGGACTAGAGAACGAAGCTATCCAATTTCTTTGATATCATCCTGGGCCTGTTGCCCCTTCTCAGCATCGGTTGCTTGGCCTGGACTTGCTCGTTGGGCTCGCACATAACAGAAGGAGCAGGGCAGTGGTAGGTATTCTTAACCTAGAACAACCATAACCTTATTTCTAAACACTAACTATTCTAACCCTAGAATAGTTTTATCTGTTTCCAAATTACCCATCTTCATCCTTTAAGAAAACCTTAATGTCACAACACACACACAAAAAAACCTTAACCATAACTTACAATAAGGTTTGTTTAGGTATAAGGATAAACACATTCTAGTGTTAAAATAAGGCATGTTTGGTTAGGGTTAAAGTAATCTAAACATGAACAAAGTTATCCTTGGTTTGGAATAGAGTATTCTAAAACATATTTCCAAACAAAATTTAAAATTATTTTAAAATTCAAATTCAAATTCAAAACTAAAGTAAATTTTATCTTAATTTGATTAAGATTAATAATTATGTTGATTCCTAATTAAATTTTAGAAAAGAAGTAAATTCCTTTAAACTAAAAAAGTTTTCTTAAGTTATTAAGAAAGATGTTTATTAGTTAAATTTATTTATTTCAATTTGATTGATATAAATTAAATTAAATATTTTTATTTATAAAATTATTATTTTATTTATTTAGAAGTTGTTTCTTTATTTATAATCAATAAGTTTTTTATTTATTAGAAAAAGTATTTTCTTGATTAAATTTTGAAAAGTTTTTATTTATTAATGAATAAAAAAGATATTTCTGAAATATTTTGAAAATATTTTTCTAATTTATTAAGGAAAGATTTTCTAATTAGATAATGTAAAGGACTTTCTTAATTAAAGTAACAATGTTTTATTTAATTTTGGAAGTAGTTTTCTTTAATATTAAAAGGGTTTTCTAATTAAGGAAAGGTTATTTCTAATTAGATTAGAAATAATTTTCTAATTGAATTATAATGTGTTACTTATAAAAATTTGAAAATTATAATAAGTAAGAAGTACAATTTATAGAAAATTATGATCAATTAATTTTTTTAAAGAAGTCAAAAGAGTTGAAAATATTTTCCAATTAAATTCAAAAAAAAATTAATTCAAATTAAAATTTTATTTAGAATATTTATTTAATTTATTTAGAAATCAATTATTTTAATCTAATTTAATTTTTCTAAAGAGTTGTAAATATTATTTTAGATTAAGAAGATTAATAATTAGAATCAAATTAAGCTTGATATTTTATGTATATGATTTGATTACGAGAGCATAAGTTGCATACTTTATTTATATGTTTGATAAATTGCATGTTTTGTGTGTGTGTGTGTGAGTGAGAGAGAGAGAGATAGAGAGATACTATGACATGTAATATTATCTTTGATAAGACAAATAAAATTAAATCCCTTATTAAAATATTAAATACATGTTGAGAACATAATTGTTGCCTTCTATTATTTAAGAATAAAACTATAATTTTGTTTATTATAAGGCTTGCTGAGTGACTAAAGGCTCGTTTAACTCAAATATGTTTTATCTTACATCAATAGGTTCTATTTAACTAAATTTGCATAATTTGGATGACGACTCATGATCATATGAATTTAGAGACAAGTTTATAAATAACATATAAGATATATTTTGGCAAGAGTTATCACTTAGCAGATTTAGGAGTCACATAAGATGTGATTAATAAAATAATTACTTACATAATTTAAGTTTAGTTGGTTTATTGAGTGAATCAAAGTCAACTAAATTTGAATGAGATCCTAGCCAACTGGAAGGACTAAAGTTGTTGAACCCCAAACTTTTCTTGGAAGTTAGAAAAATTTTTATGTGAAATGTTGGAAGTCATAAACTAGAAAATGTTGTTTGAAACATGTTCCCTAAGTATGTTTCAATGTTTTAGCCATAACTTTTTCTCTAGTTATCCAAATGAGATGATTTTTAATTTGGAGTAAACTAGATGCATAGTGTTACAAATTGTCTGATGAAATTGAGTTTTAATTTAGTCTCTAAGACTATCAATTTTTGGATGGGAGTTGAGCATAGAATAATGTTTCAGTATAAGAATAGTTTGGAAACTTTTTAGGTATAAAGTTCAGTTTATCGAACCAAATTGAATGATTTTAGTGTCATTAGAAATTTAAGACAATGGGGAACATTTTTCTAGAAGAAAGTATTATCAAATTCCTTCAATTACCTTGTTAGAAAACGTCTGGACTTTTGGAAGGAGTTAGGCATAATTTGAATAATTTTGAGGTATTGATAGATTAATTATGTTATTTTGTAAAGTTAATTAACATGTTAATATGAGCAAGACTTTATGACATGCGTTAATTTAATTAAGGTAGTAAGATGATATCAAGGGCAAAGTTGGCAAGCACTTAAGCTTAAAAGACACAAGGCTTTAAGTGAAGGGCAAAGTAGGCATTTTGGATCCATTAAGGGTATAAAAGGAAGAAAGAAGGCTTGGCTTGCATTTGAAGAGGAAGAAAACGAAAATTAGAAGAGAGAAGAGGGAGAGAGTGAGTCGTGGAGAGAAGAAAATGAGAAGGAAAGAAGAAGAAGAAGCAAGAAGATTTGTTCAAGGTAAGCTTTATTTCTCTTCTTACTTTGTTAGAGAAGGAGTTAAAAAGAGAAAAAGGTTTTTGTGTTGGGGTTGAATGGAGAAAGAAGATGGTTTAAGGGGAACTTTTTTAAGCTAGGTTTTGGGTTTTCTAGCCTAGATGGATTATGGGTAGGTTAGGTTTGAGTTTGATTTGAGTTAATTTCATTTTTTGTGATTTGAAGTTTTAGGGATTTTTATTGAATTGGAATTGAATGGGAAATTGATTTGATTTAGGAAATCAAGAGAAACCTTGTCCAAGAGCAAGAGGAAGGGAACAATTGAGTTTGGATTCTCAAGAAAAAATAAGATGGGTTTCATGTTTATAATTAAATAATGAGCCATCAAAGTTTTTCCACATCAAGAGAATAAAATGGTTTCAAGTACTTCATAAATGTGCATATATTATTTTTAAACAATTATAAGAATTTGCTTATATGTGCATATATGCTTAATTGATTGGATTTGAATCGTTGTGAATGTGGAAAATGCATTGTGATGTATGATCATGTTATGCCACTGAAATGTGTCATAACATTTTGTCTAAAGAAAAAGAGGAAAAGGTATGAGAATATGAAAATGTATGGAAATGCATTGAGAATAAATTGATTGTGTTTGGGCAAGAGAGGAACCGTTTTTTTATCACATGCACATCGACATAAAGCTTTTTCCCAGCTACCTGCTTGTGGCCGACGAGATTCAAAAAGTGGACTCATTTCATTCACAGAGAAAACTTCAGTTTCTCCATTTCGTTCCACGAAACCCTTGAGCCATTTGTTATGCATTGCATCTGTGAATTATCAAGTTGGTGCATATATGCTTTGTTTTGTTGTGAATTAGGTGAGAACTATGCTTTTCTCAAATTCAATAAGAGTTTTCTAGGACAAATGAATAATTTCAATGGTTTTACTTGTTTTTCAGTTATAAGCATGTTACCCATGAGCTTTCAAGCTCACCCCCACTCTCTTTCTCCTATTCAGGTGATGAGCAAGAGATCAAGTGATGGATGCATTGCTTGCCGAGCACTTTCACTTCCAACTCTCTTCTAATGAAGATGACCCCTTTGGCGACGCTGGCACATAGTGAGTAAGTCCCTCTGGCTCTGGAGATGATCATCCAATGAAGTAGCTCGAGTCACTTATTCTTTGTGTTTTCCTTATTTTTGTTTTAGTTTTCAGTTTTTCGGATACTCAATTACCTTTTTGTCATATACAAATATTAATGGCCAGTTATTTATATAATTCTCTTTGTGCTTTTTTCGATGTGTTGTTCTTCAATAGCCTTAAACTTCCTTTTCAATGCATAATTGTTTTAATTGTTCTTCACATTGAGGACAATCATCATCATCATCATCATCACCCAGTCTGAAATCTCGCAGTGAAGCAGGGTCTGGAGAGGTCCGATAGTACGTAACCTTGCCCTATATAGTAGAGAGGCTATTTCCGGTGGACTCTCATGCAAATGAGACAATATAAGAATGATGTGGTATACAAAAAATAGTAAAAAGGAAAAAAGATGGGGAATACCTGAAGGAGGATATATCTGCGAGAACCTAGTATTATATAAAGTCCATCCCTCTTTGTCACTCACCAAGTAATGCGATTGGGTAACTGGAACAGTTAATCCTTTACCCTTATCCGTTCACTCCAAACTTGTCTACATTGAGCAACTACCTCACTAAGGGCTAACTCTGATATATCCGCCTTGATCACTTCCCACCAATTCTTGTACGGCCTTCCTCTCCTCCTCTTATAGTCACTAAGTGTTATGCCCTCGCAGCTCCGTATCGGAGCATCGGAGGGCCTCCTGCGCACATGCCTATACCACCAAAGCCTAGTCTCTCTCAACTTTTCTGCAAAACTGGCTACCCTTAGTCTCTCTCTCACCACCTCGTTCCTAACTTTATCTCTTCTAGAAAAACCACACATCCACCTAAGCATATGCATTTTTGCGACCAACAACTGTCTTATATGCCTATGTTTAGTAGGCCAGCACTCCGCTCCAGATAACAATCACCGTTTTATAAAACTTCCATATAACATGGTTGGACAAATCATTCATTTTAAAATAATCAATGGATTACATATTTCCAATCATATTATATTGTAGGAGTACTTTAGTCATTGACATTGTTTTTTATGTTCTGTCAACTGCAGCCAAACACATTTCTATCATCGAGACGAACACAGTTTTATCTGTTTTGTCCATCACAACCAAACATCTCACTATCTCCAATTTTTGTTATGTTCTGTCTCTATTTTTTTTTCGTTCCGTCTTAACATATGGATCACGAGACAAAAACGAGAGAAAAAGACCAATTGAAATGTTTATAGGAGTCTGGATCCTCTATCCAAGATTAACCTGTCCTACTGTGTCTTTTGTTAAAACGACATCGTTTTTGTTAAAAATTTAAACACTATGCAGTCCTCTTTCAATGCCACTGTGCAGTCCTCTTTGACCCAAACCGCGTACGCCTATTTCATAAATTTGATTTAAATTTATGAAATAAATTTAAATTTTAAATGAAAAATAAAGAAACAATAAATAAAATATCAATTTTATTTTTAATTATCAATAATGTTATTATTAAAATTTTCAGAAAAAATTTTAATTTGTGTTTTACCAGGAAAATCACAGGCGTGACCATGACTTTTGCACTTCTGAATTTTTGTTTTAACTTCTACTATTCTACTTGTACTGATACGTTGGCCATGTTTGGCAATTAGTTGATTGCATTTAGCTGATAACTGATTATATCAGCTGATTAGATCAGCAGATTATATTTGCTGTTTGTTAAAGATGTTTAATAAAATTAACTGTTTAGTATTAGCTGTTTATGTGTAAAATGACTTATGAGGATATGACTTAAAAAATTAAGAATATGAATATTATATATTTTAGTATTTCAATGAATATTCTTATAAAAATTTAGATTTTAGATATTTAATTCTACAAAAATTAAGTTTATAACTTTAATAAAAAGCATAGAACATATAATAATAATAATAACAATAATAATAATAATAATAATAATAATAACACAAGATATATCAACTCCATTAAATATGATGCTAACACCTGGTTTTTTAAAAAAAGAAATTAAAAGCTATTTTTATTATTATGAAATTGAGTATAGTTTATATTTTTATAATTTATCCTAATTTTTAAAATATTTCTATAGTTTTGGTTCTAACAATAATTCTATTAATTACTCTATTTTTTAATATGTGTTTTTCTTTTTCAGTAAAAGAACAAATCGCTTATTATACATTTATCCTAGTTTATCTTCTGTTTCAGTCTTTTTAATTTTAACCTTTCTATTATTAGAAAAGTCAATTACTTCCTTCCATTGTTTTGGTTGAAATTTTTATTAAAAGATTCATTGGTCCCTTTAATTGTTTTTTAAAGTTCTCATAATACTAAAAAAAAAGTTGTAGAGTTTTTTCAACATTTCACTCAGATGCCAATGCAATGAAGTGAAGACAAACAAAACACGTTAATCTAACTTCGGATTTGGCAAAGTCAAACATCGCACAAGATGAGAAATAATCCTATCTGCCTAGTTAAGTACTGCTTTATTGCTGACAATTAAAAGAGCAAAGTACAAGTCAGGAACCTCATGTACGAGGACTCTATTGGTATTAAACAAGAAACCCCCTTGTACATTAGAACTGGACAGATTCCTAGCAATACTCGTAGTAGTGATGCCATTGTATTAGGCATTTCAGACTTTCATAGCAGAATTATGTATTCGCCTTGAATGAACTCCACAAGTTTGAGGAATCTGGACTTATACAAGTTCTTTTATACACAGACCTGCTATAATCTGGATGCAACATGGCGATGAAG
>JANITW010000002.1:67859181-67876017 GCA_027564335.1 Erythroxylum williamsii
AAAAATATTTTATTTCTATAACATAAAAAACAGCTTCCCGAAAAAGCTGAAATTTAGGCTTTTCTGAAAATCAAACAGCTTCCCGAAAAAGCTGAAATTTAAGCTTTTCTGAAAATCTCCAAATTTTAGCTTTTGAAAAAGTTATATTATTTTTTCCTGAAAGTAACTTTTGTAGTGAAAAAAGTACTTTTAGAGTCTCCAAAAACTGAACCAAACAGGCACTAAATCAATTAAAGGTGTTTCTTACAGTTAAAGTCCTCTTAAAACACACCGTGAGTTAACAAAAAAAAATAAAGATTTCAGAGACTTAATTTCATCTTAAGAAACAAAAATAATATCATTTTAGATAACTTGATCAAACGTAAGGCCAAACTCGAACTGTGCAACTCAATTTTAACCGAACTTCAGCTCCCCTATAACCATTTTTACACTCAACAAATACAAAATGAAAGCGATATTAAAATAAGAAAAGTTATTTTTTTATATTTTACTTACTGTAAAATATTTTAAAATATATATAAAGATTATAACAATCGAAGAGGAAGTCCGAAGAAGAATTAGATGGAGCTTTCAGAAGAAACAATTAAAAAAAAGGATTACTGCAAAATGCTAAACTCCAAGTATATACAAGACCGCCACAAGTGGTTCACTATCGCCATATGCATCCTACAATCCTCACCATCCAAATATATGAAACTTGTAGACTTCCATACTTGTTCGGATTTGGGAACTATGGTTAATCGAAATAGAGCACCATAAAATAAACCTTGTGAAAAAGAATTTGACCATGTTTAACCACTCATGAGCTCAAATGTAAAATCAATGTTTCCTAGATCTGAGATTGTATTCATGCTTAATAAGATTCGCCCTCAGCAGCATCGCTCGAACATCCCGTTCGAATTCACTGCCAGTCTGTAGAACGCGTTGAAAAGTTGCATTCCTTTGATCTGCATGCCGTGCGTATAGAATTTTGTTGTGTGAGTCGATCCGAGCCTGCATAAGCATCATAGATCTTACAAGTATTTCTTGAATGTAACAGTAATTCATGCCCTAAGGATAGTCTATAAGACATGATGTATAACTTTTCACTGTTTCTCACTTCCATGCAAGTTCTCTCTCACAATATATAATCTATGCAAGGCGGATACCCATCTAGTAAAAGGCAACAAAAGAGACAGCGCAACCAACCTGTATTTGATTGTCAGTAATCAAGGCTTCAAGTTCTTTCTCTAATCCAGCAACAGTTGTTTTGAAAGCATTAGCCATCATTCGTAAATCGACAGACAGAAATGGGTGTGTATACTGAATGAGTGCTTTACAACGGATTTGATCATACAGCACCTCAACATGATCATGCAAATGGATATCAAGTAACAGGTTTGCTTTGAGGTTTTCCAGATAATCCAGGCAAGAAGCATAACGGCTGCAACAGACACATGGAAAAAGAGAAACTTGTATTACAAGGGAGCGCTTTGATATTTCCTATATTTGCAGTGCTGTTGACAACGCATTTCATGAGAAAATCAAGCAAAAGATGGAGAAAATATACCAGAACTTAAGAAAAATTGCTGGAAATTCATATCATTGACATAATCATGGAAGTGAAATAATTTTGATGAAAATATCAAGAAGTATAAATAAAAGGTGGAAAGATGGCAGCCGCATTACTTTTCAATAGCGGAAATGAAGTGAGAATCGCATAAATCCAAAGAGGGCTTCTTCACTTACCAACAAAACAAGCAGTGTGTAGGCTGCTAACAGATAAGATATCATCAAGGAACCTTACTTTTAGTTCAGTATTAATGGATTGAACTAAATCAATTTATAACCAATCCATTAATACTGGGTGCCACAAAGAAGTAATTACGCAAGAACTTTCCCTACAAATCTAGCAAACCATAGTTTCATAACTACAGTAATAAATCTTGAAATTATGTCTGATGCATCTTGAAAAAGTATATCAAAAGGTCAAACGACAGAACACAATAATCAACATGAAAGCAACCAGTCAACATCATAAAAAGGCACCTCGAGTAGAAGTCATGAATAAGTTCTCTCACTTCAGGTACCAACTCCAAGAAATTGCGGAAGTTTACATTGTCAATAACTTTGGCCTGCCAATAAAAAATCATTGAAAAAAGTACAATTGAAGAGCCAATAATAAATCCTTTCACAAACATGATTAGCAGGTAGAAGAGAGTGACGGTAATAAAGATGTTTAACATGAATACCTTCAGCTCTGAGCGGTCTAAACTTGCAAGTGCACAAAGTCCTCCATAAGTTGCGACATCTTGAGAAGCAATAACTTCATTATAGGAATTCCCTAACTCAGGACCCACTTCAAGAAACTGCATAAAATGAAACATGTTATATCCCCATGAGAAAGGCAGAGAGGAAGTTCTGGCTGTATTTAAACTATCCAGTTCAAGCAAAAATGGAGGAAAGCAGACGGGCTTAAACTTGATTTCAACAGTACTATAACCGCCCTTTAACTTCAAATAGTACATCAATCATCAAATTACTCAAGCAATCTCTTGGTAAATATTCCACCAAATTGCTGAACCATTGTCTCACTAATATTGAACTCTATCTACATGTCCAAAAGCATAAAATTGAAGAAATAAGCAACATCAAAATCAGCAAAATCACCAAATGAAAAACTTGAAAGTACACGAGCTAAACAAACCTTCCTCGCTGCAAGCTTGTACTTTTTAGACTCCAAATGAGCCAATCCCGCAGCACATCGTAGCTTAGAAACAGAAACGGGGTCCAAAGCCTCGGGTGTTTGCTCTGCTTTGCCAACATAGCTTGTTACATGAGTAAACTGACCCATCTCAATACTAACTAGAATCGCACTCATACACATATAGATAATGTGCTTTGACGTAGTGCAATAATCACGAGTTTTAACATAGCTCTTAAAAGCATCCCCAAGCAAGCCATGAGCATAGTAGAAGTCTCCAAAATCATTAAACCCCATTCTTATGCTCTCCTTGATCAAATTCGTCTGCAAGAAACACAAACAAGGGTCAACGTGGAAAAACTCTTAACAATAAACAAAACCAAAATCAAATTTGTTTTCTCTTTTACTTTGTAAGCATTAAGTTCATTTTCAAGCCTCTCCTTTCTCTGTTCAGCTCTGCGATCGACCGCATCGCACCACCTGCTATCCATCGAGTACTTGGGCCCTAATCGGCCGTCAATCTTCTGCACAACTTCTCGAAACAGCTGAGTGTTCTCGCCTTTCTTGATCTCGTCGTAGGCCATGCGCAAAGCTTCCAACTGCATCGTTGTGTTGTCGGTGTGATCGGCGATGAATAGGAGCCTCACAATCTTCGTTCTTCCAGTGTAAAGTCCGGCATACGCTTCGATGTCGAGCTGCTCCCCGCTGATTATCGGCTTCCGGCTCGAATCGTCCCCGCCGTTTGCGTAAATCTCGTCGTCGGCTTCCATCGCGACCTGATTGAATTTGGGGGTTAGGGTACAGAACTTCAATAACTAAATTGATGTGAGATGGTCATTTTGATTTAAGCTTTTTCCTTTGGACTTGAATAAAAATTAGAAAAGAAAAGATGTCATTTTAAAGGCTTCAGTTCGGCCCGCCACGTCAAGTCGTCCAGGGTATGCGATTAAGCGAGGTCGTTTTGTTAGGCTTTTATTTTATTTAAGTAATAAAAGTCTATTCTAATCCGTTGTTTTACTTACGAAAGAGTATCAAGGATAAGATGTTAATGAAAGATGTCTGTCAGCAATTAAGTCCCTCTTTGTTTTGGCTTTTGAAAGCTCCAAAAATATTTTTTTATACAGCAAAAATTACTTTCAAGAAAAATAGGTGTTTAGTTGTAAATTTTAAAAGTACTTTTTAAGTAAAAATAGTTTTTGATAATGCCAAAATATAACTTTTTCAAAAGCTAAAATTTGGAGCTTTTTAAAAAAACTCATAATTTCAGTTTATTCAGGTAAACAAATCGCGTCACTTACGTTTATAAAATTTTTTTCATACGTTTCTTTCTTTTTGGCTTTCTTTTACACTCACACACTCACGACTCTTATCGTCCCTAGTCACTCCTAACTTAGACGATACTATGATACTCACAGCTTCACAGGTTTGTTATTATTTGTTGTTGGATTTCATCGTCTGCATAAACAACGCAGACGAAGGTCTACGTTGTTCACGCAGACCAAAATGCAGACCTTAACGTCTGCGTTTTGCGCAGACGTGTATCTGCGTTAGTAATAACGTAGACGACGTTATTACTAACACAGACGATTCTGCGTTTTTAGCTAACAATTGTGACGATTTTGTGTTTTTTACCAATAAATTTTATGTAATAACATTGTGAATTCATATTGTGCAGTATATTATAAATACTTTTGGTGCAAGTATCAACACTGAAAGTCGAAAGAAAAAAAGAGAGGTGCTACTTGTTTTTGTCGAGGTAAGTTCAAAATTTTTCTTGTGTTCTGAATTTTCTGAAATTGAATATATGTTGATATATTTATTTACATATTGATTTAGAATGCGTAAAACTTCTGGTTGTGTGGTCTTCTTATATTTGCTTAAATAATTGTTATATGCAGTGGGGATTTTGTTTTTGCAGGATATCCTTATATGCAAGGTTATTTAGGACTATACAAAGGTGAAAGGTATCATCTTCCTGATTTTCGACGCTCTGGTCAACCAAGAGGAAAGAAAGAAATCTTCAATCATGCACATTCTTCTTTAAGATGCACAATTGAAAGAACATTTGGCGTTTGGAAAAATAGGTGGAAAATTTTACGTCAAATGCCAAGTTTTCCTTTTCCAAAGCAAATTAAAATTGTGATTGCTTCAATGGCCATTCACAATTTTATAAGGTTAAATGCTCAAAAGGATGAAGAGTTTTCTCCCTATGATGAAGATGGTGAATTACTTCCTACAAATGAAGAAATCAATGAAAATGAAGACGTTGAAGAAAATCATTTTGACGAGCCACAAAATAACGAGATGAATGATGCGAGGGAACATATTGCAAATCTTCTTGTATTACGATAAAATGCATAGTTTATTGTGCATTTAACTATTTCAACTTGAATATTTATTTTTGGATTATAATATTATTTAACTTTTTTTTACATGTTTTAATATTTAAATTATTTGCTACAAAATGGTACTTTGCATATTGGTATACTTTAAAAATTATTTTAGCATAAATAATAAAATAAAATATAGTTAAAATTAATAAAAGTGCTTTTTATTTTTATGTTACCAAACAGTCTACTGTATGAAGCACTTTTAAAAAAACTGTTTTTTAAATTGACAGTCAAACAGTCAACTGTCTTTTAAAAAAAGCTCTTTTCAGAAAAGATCTACTGACAAAAGCTTAACCAAACGAGCCCTAACTTTCATGTTAGTAATGCCGACAAATTCGACTGAGAACTAATTCTATGCACAGTAAAATAATACAAAAGTTTTATTTGATTTATCAAAAGTTAAGATCATTTTAATTTTATAATATGATTAATATATTTTTAGCTTCTAATGGCATCTATAAAATGAGTTGCAAAAAATTTACAACTGTTTTAAAGAGAGGATTATGTAAGAAGTGCTAGATTCTTTATAAGCTTATTTATAATAAATTTTGGACCTTTTAATAATTAATCAAAATAAAATTATAATTTCATTAAACTTAGAATTATAATTAATTCTAATTAAATATTAATTAATTATAAATAAGATTTAATATCTTATATTGTTTATTATTCATTAAATATGTTATATTTCATCATTAAATTTCTCAAACTTTATAATCAATCCAAACTTAATTAAAATACAATTTCTCTCTTCAAATTTTCCTTTGTATATAACCCATTAAGTTCCTAAAATATATTGGCAGTGGATATGAATTATAACCCTAAAGTATATTTATGATTAGATAAATTAAAATATTTTAGTTCATCGTTAATTTTCTATTTAAATAATATATATCTAAAAATCAAGATTAACGTTTAGCAATGCATCATGACTACTCAAATATTTAAGAATGTCAAAATGATTTTGATTAATATTAATTGCATTATTTTTTTATATAATTCAATCGTTTCATCATATAATGTTCTGAAGCATACACTATTTGAGTCCAATCATATTAGTTCTCCACGATTAGTAATTAATTTTATGAACGAAATTTGTTATTCATAAAATATGTTTTTGTTTCATTTAAACAATGAAAGGCTATTATTGAAAATTAAATAAGAAAAAGATATTATTATCAACATGTTATTTTGTGATTTATTCTTAAGCCAACCTAATGGATTATTGACATCCCACCACTCAACGGTGGAACTTAAGTCTCGAGATTCACAACTAAACTAAAACTAAACACTTATTTTCACAGCTCAACAAATTAAATATCATAGAATATCAAAATTTTCAATAGAGAAAACCCAATTCTATCCATTGCCGTAAATTCCATTGTTCACCCAGAACCTAGATCCCAATTCCCTCACGTAATAATCACAGTTCCAAAACTTCTTCACATGCACAAAACCCAAATTGAGAACCCATATCATCAGCAATGAACTTGCGAGAAAGTAGAAATGCTCACTAGCTAGTATATTATCAGCATCTCTGCACTTTTTTATCATCCTCATAGCTCGACTTCATGACAACAAGGTCTCCCTAACACTTAAATTAATTGTGATAATGTCATCTCACTTTGTTTCTTCCCTTAACCACTTCACAATCAATAAAAATTATTGTAATAAAAATCAAGATGTAAAATACGAGTTGTTCAAATAAAAGACACAAAAGCAAAGGAAATGGTCAAAAGGCATATGAAAAGAGAAAGACTTCTCTATGTAGGGTCTTATTTGTATCATAATTCACTAAAGTTTCCTATTGAAAGTCAAATTTTTCGTAAATTCTAGCAGAGCTATATCGTTCCTAATCACCAATTCTTTTTAGGTCTACTTCTTCTTCTCTTACAATCCTTAAAGTATAATCTACACACGTCTTCTCACTAGGCATCAGGATATCTCCTTTTAATAAGTTCGAATTATCTAAACCTTGTCTCCTTGAATTTACTATCATGTTAGCTATCCCTAACTTCTCTCTTACTACTACATTCCTAACTTTATCTTTTCTTGTAAGGTCACACATATAATAAAGCATCCTCATTTCTACCACCATTAACTTATGCCTATGCAACTATTTGATGGGTAAACATTTTTTCCGATAAAGCATGTCGCGCTAATTACTAAATGGTATAATTCACCTTTAAGCTTAAATGATATTTTCTTATCTTATAAAAATTCTGAAGTGTCCCTTCATTTAAGCCACCATAATTTGATACGATAAACTATGTTGTCATCTATCTCAACACTGCTTTGAATAATAGATCCAAGGTACTTAAAACAATATATCTATGTCTAACTTCTATAACAATTTTGATCTCTAGATTGGATTCAAACTTGTGATCCAAAAAGTTACAATCTAAGTATTTAATATTATCCTTGCTCAATTTAAAATCTTTTGACTCTAGCGTATTTCTTCAAAGATCTAACTTGACATTAACACCCTATTTATTTCACCCATTAAAATAATGTCATCAACAAACAAACATACACCAAGGCACATACGATGGGATATTCTTGATAAGCTCATCCATAACTACTACAAACAGGAAGTGGTTCAACAAGGATTCATGGTTTAGCCTAATATTGATAGAAAAATGTTATTTATCTCCTTATGTTGTCCCCAGTATCGATAGAAAACTGTTATGTATCTTTTTATGTTATCCTTACTCTAATTTTAACACGTTCATATACATCTCTGGTAACCTGTATATAGGTAATAGGAATTCTCTTAACTTCTAAACACCTCTATATAATTACTTCTCTAGTGACCTGTAATCTATCATAAGTCTTCTTTAAATCAATGAAAATCATGCACAGGTCTCTTTGTTTATCCCTACAGTATCTCATAATCATCTAAAGAGGTATATGGCTTTTGTCCGTTATCCTCCTTAGCATGAAACTAAATTAGTTCTCTGAGATAGGTGCACCATTTCTCACTCTATTATCAATATCTTAATAACATGTATATAGATAATAGGAACAACCATAACTTAAATAATTAATATTATAGATTAATTATTCTAGCTATAAAATATACATATTTTTATTTTTAAATGTTGTCACTGGTCCACTATGTCACGTGGCAGTGGAACCTGTCAATAGATTTAGAAATTATATAATAAGTGCCACATCAATTAACTGAATAAAAGTTAATCTTGTAGATTTTTCGTTCATTTAAGATATGTTTTACACATTTAAGAAACAATATGGTTCAAATTGAATTTCCTAAAATGCTACGGTTCAAATTTTATTGTATTCTATTAAAAACATTGAGATTCTAAATGTAATTTTTGTTTTCCATTGTGACTGCCATAACAATTTCAAGAGTTTGATATACAACAAGTAGTATTTGAACAATCAAAACATATTTAAAAAGTAAGAATAAAAAATAAAAAATAAATATCTTTTTTCCACAAAAAGAACTTTGATACCATATAAAATAAAAGAAACTTGAAAAAAACATGCTTGGTGTGTGTAAACTATTATACAAAAAGATATTTATATATAATTATAGTTATACATATCTGTAACCATATGCCTAACGATATGTACTTCGGCAATAGAATATGTACCTAACAATGTGTTACTGTTATGTTGTGCGTATAGTCATACGGAATCAATGACAAGGGAACGGGATTGGCTTTTTTTTTAATTTATATTAAGAGATAATAAAATAGATTACACGACAAGATATTGGAAACAGATTTTTGACATATCCTCTAGAAAGAATATATGACATCCAATTGGTGGAGTATCAAAATAAATAATACCTGCATCAAAATGCTCAATATAGCCCGCAAGCCAATCGGCACATCTGTTACTCTCATAATATATGTAACGATATATTACTGTCCAGTTTCGAGTGAATAGTTATTAATTCCCTGCACTGTAGGATTGAGAACCTGTGATCGACTCGCCGAGGCTCGCCGAGAAAAAAATGAGATTGATCATCAATATCGAATCAACTTCAAGTTCAATATGGCGATAAGTGAGATTTCACAGCCTTGTATTGGCTTTTGTGACCTGAAGGAAGCTGACAGCTTTCCCAAGACTCTAAAGTGAAATCCGTGGTGGTTGTCTCCGTTGAGTCCGACATTTCTATCGTGGTCTTTGTCCGCAAGTATCGCCTTCCAAGTTCCAACAACTTGGGTATATTGATGTTTATGAAAGTGTGGGTGTCTAGTTTCCTTTCTTTCTGGTTTTATCATAAATATAGCTTTCTGGCATTGACTAGAACATATATCCAGCAACGGGTTCTGCATCTACATGGCATACAATAATTTCAGTTTTAGAATGAGTGTCGATCTCAAGCAACGCATAGAAAACAAAAGACTTTAATCTGATATTTATTCCAACAGCCAATTAATCTCTTCATCATAAGTGGCACTTTTAACATGTTCTACGAGTCCTCTTAAATTTACTCTATTCATTTATTTTGATCTTCAACCATTCTCTAAAATATTAGAGACATACTTTCAGAACGTAATTTGATACTTCCAGGGGGTTTCTGATTCTGAAGTTTACTGAAAGATGCCTGCCTACATTATCAGAATTCACAAGTACACATGTTTGATGAGGAAGAGACACCAGAGTTCAGAAATTTGCACATCAAAATAAGCTGGACGTGGAGTATTTCTTTACTCCTTCAATCTAATTTGTCGATTAAATAGCATTCAAGAATATACATATTTTCATTCATCACAGAAATCCAATGTGGTTGCCTAGTTATCAGCGTTCAGAATTACAACATGGGAATATTTTTGCAAAACACGCGAGCGGCAAATCAGCTGAAAGCCATCTCTTGAGCTCCAAGTTCACTAACAACAAAAATCTGGCAGATCATGCCATTGCCAGGTGAACTTGCGATATAGGAGCAACAGTCTAAATGATCAGGCCGTCCTGAATCCAAGTTTTGTCAATCAACAGCCCCCCAGGTGAGATTTCTATTATCTGAAGTTGCAACAGTGAGCCCGACCTCTTGCCAACTTGTCCCATAGGCAGACCATCTGCCTTGGAGACTGATAATGTGCAGTGTAATAGTCCTCCATGCATCCATACTGACAGAATTTCCAGTTGTGCGAGTATTGCACAGGTTTAGAACTGTTAAATTGTTCAACCCACATTCCCATACTCACATCTTCCATCTTGAATAGCTGAAGCCAAAGGTAGCAAAGATGCAGAGAAATCAATAAACTTAAGAAATGATAAAAGGAGTGTGTAAAAAGATTGATAAAGAATAAAAAGGCAGGGAGATAGAGAGAGGGGCTTCTCCCAAGTTGTATTAGATAAGATTCAGTATCACTAACCCTCAGGTTTTGGCTGCCGTGTTGAGCAACAACAAATTTAGCAATATCACTGGAAATTACATACCCAGGCCCATTGGCATAAGGGGGATAGACTTCTTCGGGCCACTCCTGTTAGATTTTGCCATTATTTGTCAAAATAGAAGACTCGCAAAGAGAGATATAAGCTTATGATTCTTCAAACAAGTTTTTTTCCAAAAAAAACAAACATATGTATTGAAGATAAAAGGACTGAAAATATGTCTACATCGAAGCAATCAAAAAGAGGCATAAATACATAAACATTATTGTTGACTACTATCTTCTTAATCCAATTTTCAATCCTAATCCAAGTAATAAACTCTTTTAATTGATTAGGAATCCGATGTATGGAAAACTTAGGAGCCAGTGAACTATTAACTGTGATTCCAACTTAGTTTAAGCTTTTGAAATTAAGAGCAGAAGGGAGCTTAAGCAATATTACATTCAGGTTCACTGAATGCGGCACACATCAATGAAAAAGTAGAATTAGACCACCAATTAGAAATACTTGACCAGAAGACCAGTTTATTATGGAGGAGGAAAAACTGAAACAATAGAATGTAAATTTCAATGACTACACAAAATGAATACCTCAAAAGTGACAGCCCATTTCCCATGTCTCAAAGGACGATGCAAGAGATTGAGATTGCCCATATACAGCGATTTTTTTGGGGAAATGCCATCAATTTCTTTGAGCACACTATCCACCCTAGCAAACGTGTCATCATCACATTTCATAATATATGGTGCTGAAACATTATGCACCTGAGTCAAGATATTTGAAGCTAATCAGGAGATGCATTGAGGCAACTAGGGTGTGAAATGTAAAAGCAAGATAGACAAGAACTTAGAAGATCTTATTTACAAAGTTCCACAAAGGATTAAAAAGAAACAAGAATAGACTTACCCCAAACTCACAGATAGCTATAGTTTTGATAACCACAAGCTCATAGCGATCCATAAAAGGCAAAATTACAACATCACCAAAGAAAGCAGCCTCTTTCTTGAGCATTGCATTGACCTCCTTCCGGGGATTCTACAGATAAAAAAACTGATCAAAAATATGAACATCAACAGGGTAAAAGAATACCCGTTAAAACATGACAGAAAGGATCTGTGAAACTTAAATAGGCATAACAACTTGCACTAGAAGCTTAGAAAGAAACAATCAGCAGAACAACTAAAATCAGGAGTGTGACTCGAAGTCCATCAGTCATTCAAACTACCCCATCACAATATTAGTTTAAATGCATTCAGATACGGGTTGACTACACAAACCTTTTATTATGTGGGTATGTTCTTGAATAGGAATACAATGTTAGTAGTTCTAATCTCTCGCTTTAACGCAACTGTGTGCATTTGACTGAAGCTAAATTGTTGCAGTTAGATCTCGGTGCTGGTCAAGTTACAAAGCCAATTTCCGTTCAATTTATTAAACCACAAATTACCGACTGCTACTTATGCAGAACACCATCCTCAAGCAAGTAAGGATTTTCTAAGACAATACTTAAACAGATCGTCCATACTTTATGTGTCTCAGATCATAATTTAATTGATACTGCCATCTACTGCTGCTTAGAAACTTGCTTGACACTGGCATCTACGGCTGCTTACAATTATGTAGAGTAGTTTAAGAATCAATGTATTACCAGTGCAACAAAGAAACAAACAACTACGTTTGAAGACTTTATTGCCGATGATTGCATCCAAGTTTTCCTAATTGCCATGCGTTCTGCAAAGTGATTAGTTGCGGAGAGAATCCCAACAAAAAGTCGAATAGGTTTTCTAACTAAAGGATGAGCTTTCCACTTTTCAGACATTTCTAACACCCTTTGTGGAGAGAAACTTGGATGGGAGCTAGGGAGAGAGGTGGCATAAACTGAATTAATATCTACATTTCCTTTGATTGCTAATCCTGTTGCATCCTCAAGTGTAAAACCCTGGAGACAGTAAAAATTCATAAAGAATGAGTATCAAACTTGAAACAAGAAGGAAACAGGATGATATGAGAACATTAACAAAACCTTCCTTGTAACAAACCCAGCCAGTAAGAAGATGAAGTGAAAGAATCTAGAATTGAATCAGACTAATGGGAATAAAAGGAAAGGTTTGCTTATGGAGAAACCATAAGCCATATCAATGTACCACAGTAAAAATTGCAATCTAAATATGCAAAGATCAAAAAAGGTATTAAAATGTGAAATATAATAGACAATTACCCCAACCCAAATTGAAATATCAAAAGGAACAAGTTTAATCTCTTATGTAGTCATGTAGTCAGTCAACACCTATGTCTAGGAGGCAAACATTTGCATAACAGATGAAAAATAAAAAAGGGTATGACAGAGGCAGAAAGAAGTTGCTCATATACAGCAACATACCGGACGATATGGAAATGAGGTCACATGCCGACCTCCAACAATCACATGGTATCCTTCAACACCGGCACGTAAGGTCAAGATAAACAATCTACCCTCCACAAAAGGAAATGGCCAGGTCACTTCTGGTTTCTGCTCACGCCCTATGAATCTCTTGAACCATGAGGTAGTTTTTGACTCCTTTGAGTCCACAACATCATTTCGAATCCATTTCTCACATCTCAAATGACCATCAACTGCAAACATGTGATGTAAAACAGTTTTAAAAGTTCACCTTATAACACACATTCCAGTGATTAAAGTGTGAAAGCACAAGCACATAATAGATAGACAGACACATACAGAGAGAGAGAGAGAGGGAGAGAGAGTAAAAGATGTTATAAATGAAGTATACTGCATAACATGAATAGGAAGGATAAGAATCAAGAAATTGGAAGAAATTACAGGAACTTAAGGAGAAGGGTAGAATAATTTTGTTGAGAAGAAGAGAATGAACAACATTAGAGGAGAAGTATAGATAACCATCTATCCATCTATAAGAAGATATGAGCCTTCAAACCATTAAAGGTTGAATTCACAAACTAAGGAGGGCAATTACATAAAGCTTATTCCTCCAGACAAGTATGCGAAAGACCTAACTGAAGAAGATGTAAATGGCAAGCAATAAACTCTAATTAACTAGAACATAATTATTACCTGCAAATCATGCCACATTATTACCAAAGATTCACACATCAAAAATCACCTTCTTCAAGAATCCGTAACAAAAGAGCAAGATTTATCTTTCTTTTCCCCAGTCATTTATGTCATCTAAATTTATATTTTTGTAGCGTATGTCCCTAAGATTATGTTGTAGTGACATTATTCATCAATAATTAAAAAAAAGTAGTGCACAGTGTTTAGATGATAAATAGCTCACCTAACATATCTTCATCTTTCTTGGATGGCAGTCCATCGCACCTTTGAGCTGCCCCCCATTGCATCCTATAGCAGGTGTTGTGTTCAAGGACTGGCACGTGGCTCCAATCTCCTCTCAATCGAGGATTCAAATGTAAAATCTTTGGTGGATCCTCCCCTTCAACTGACTTCAATCCTTGCAGTTCAATCATAAATTGTGAAACGTAAACATTGCCATTACCTTTCCTTAGCTTTTCCAGCTGAGGCACATATTCCCGATGAGCAAAGTGTGGTGTTCCAACTATAGTGATAGAAGATCCAGCAGCTAAACCACAAGGAAGGAACATCATTTTATCACCCTCAGCCAACTCCTCCCCACTAATCGATACCCACGATGGGCATGACTCAGATTTCCCTTCATATACAGAACTTTGTTCAGCATCCTTCACATCATACTTCTCCATTTCCTCCCAAGCCTTTAGTCCCAGCGACCATGCCTCGTTTGCCATTCTTTCAAGCACTGAAAAGTCCCTCGTTCTATTCCTTCGCCTCATAATTTCTCTGGTTATACGACCATAGTGGTTCTGGAATGGCTTAATAGTTTTAGGCCCTCTTTTTTCTACCAACGGTTCCTTACTGGGCATCATGGGTGCATCTTGATTTTGGTTATCCTCTAATTTCCGATGGAACACATCCTTGTAAACAGAACCCAAAATTGGCTTGTTTATGTCTGCATCTTCAAAATCACTAACTGTATTCCCATCCAACCCAATGTAACTATCATCTCCACTCAACAATGCAGCAATCTCCAATAAATGCCGAAACTTGAATCCTAGAAAGACCAGGTATAATGCTGCAACAGCTACTAACAAATGTGATAGCTTGAACCTCCTAGGACTATAGGGTTCACCTTTTACCCTCTTCATTATGCAAAAACCCCAGAAAAAGAAACAAAATAACTTAACAACGCTCGAAACCCTCTTCTCTTAGACCCTTTTTTCTCTAATTGATCAAAGAACACTAATCCAGCTAAAAGAAAAGCAAGGCCTTCAAAAAAAAAATCCCAAATCTTCAAAAAGAAACCATCTTAAACTATAAACGCAGAATTAATATAATCCACAAGATCTCGACCATCGAACGTACTTCAAATTCCAGAAAAGAAAAACGAAGCTACAGGTACAAATGTAGATAAGAATCACAGAAAGAGAGCTCAAACCACGATGATTTTCAAGAATTACCAACTATCACAATCGAACACCGCAACCTCCAAAAACCCCTACAATTCTCAAACCCAAAACCCAAAAAATGTCAACATTTAGCTAAACATTATCGTAAATTAAGATCAGAAGGAGACTGACCAACCGATCAAAGCAAACCCAGATAAAAGAAAACGTGAACTTGGTCAGACAATTTGAAAACTTTGATACAGAGGTAGAGAAATGTGGAGGAGGATGGCACTGTAAATCTAAAAGTGAAATTGAAATTGAGTTGAAGTTATTTCCAGAATGAACATTTGAAGGGAGAAAATCGAGCAAAAGACGTAGTAAAGAAGAAGAAGAAGAATATTTGTGTGTTTTTAAAAAAGAGTTGCGGTAAGATAAGGATATTAGAAGAGAAGTAGTATTTTAATAAAAGAGGTGTTTAAGAGTTGTAGAAAAGGAAGGGTTAAATTGGACAGTTTAATTTTTAGATTAAATTCCTTATAAAAGTAATCTAAATACCAAAGGGGTGTTGGTATTTAGAATCCTAGGAAAGTGTTACTATTTTTCCTAAATTAGGAAAGTTTTTACTTTCCTAAAGGCTAAAAAAAAGAAACCAAACACATTCATTTAAATTTCAGGAAAAATATTACTTTCCTGGCCAAGATTCCATGGCAACCAAATAGGGCCAATGACTAAAATGTCATCAACATACAGGATTAGGAAAGTAACCTTACCTTCTTGTACTCTTTTATAAATACAAGGCTCATCTAGTTTTATATGAACCCATAGGTTTTGATAGACTTATCAAACCTAATGTTCCAAGACCTAGATGCTTGCTTAAGTCTATAAATGGACTTTTACAACTTATAAACCTTATGCTTATTACTTGGCTCAATGAATCTTTCTGGTTGGGCCATATAAATGGTCTCCTCAAGATCTCCATTAAGAAATGTTGTCTTGACATCCATTTACTATATTTCATAATCAAAATAGGCTGCTACAGCCAAAAGAATCCTGATGGACTTAAGCATGGCAACTGGAAAAAAAGTCTCCTCATAATCTATACCCTCTTTTTGAGTACAGCCTTTAGCTACCAATCTAGCTTTAAAGGTCTCTACCTTTCTATCCGATCCTCTTTTCCTTTTGTAGATCCATTTACACCCTATGGTTTTTAGACCTGGTGATAGATCTACAAGGACCCAAACTTTATTAGTATACATGGAATCTATTTTCTATTCCATCGCCTTAAGCCATTTTCCTGCATCAACATCATTATTAGCCTATGTATACGTAATGGGATCTATTTCTTCTTAGTCTAAGATGGAAATTAAGCCTTCTCCTAGACCCAGATACCTATCTGGCTGACTCATAACCCTCCCACTACGTCTAGGCATAACTTGATGTTCAGGTTGCATTTTTGATTCAACTCTTGAATCCATTTCGACATCTTATTCTGTCATATCCAAAACAACTCTTGGTTTGGATGACATGGATAACTCCTTTAGTACTACTTCACTTCTTCCTTTGTGATTTCTCACAAACTCTTCCTCTAAGAAGATCGCATTTGTCGACACAAATACCTTCCTATCTTGAGGACTGTAAAAATAGTACCCTCGAGTTCCAATAGGATATCCTACAAATAAACATAATTTTGACCTTGGTTACATCTTTGTGGATTCAAGCTTTAGAATATGGACTGGGTAGCCCCAAGTCCTCAAGTGCCTCAATAAAGGCACTCGGCCAATCCATAACTCCCTAGGTGTTTTAGGCACCAATTTGGATGGAGCAAAGTTAAGAAGATATGTTGCTGTTTGTATGGCATATCCCCAGAACGATTCTAGAAGGCTAGCATAGGACATCATTGATCTTACCATTTCCAATAGAGTTCTATTTCTCCTCTCTGCTACACCATTCTGT
>JANITW010000002.1:67876117-67887737 GCA_027564335.1 Erythroxylum williamsii
AGCTCAAACCACGATGATTTTCAAGAATTACCAACTATCACAATCGAACACCGCAACCTCCAAAAACCCCTGAAATTCTGAGACCCAAAACCCCAAAAATGTCAACATTTAGCCAAACATTATCGTAAATTAAGAACAGAAGGAGATTGACCAACCGATCAAAGCAGACCCAGATAAAAGAAAAATGTGTCCTTGGTCAGACAATTTGAAAACTTTGATACTGAGGTAGACAAATGTGGACGAGGATGGCACTGTAAATCTGAAAGTGAAACTGAAATTGAGTTAAAGTTATTTCCAGAATGAAAAAAAAAAAGTGGAAATGCAGCCAAATACATAAATAGTGTTCTAACTTCAAAAAAAAAAAGAAATTGTTCGATTTCTTACCACAAGCACCAGTCTTTACTTTGCCAGATTTTCCAATTGTCCTTGGTTTTTAGTAAATCACTCTATTGGGGATGGAACTTAACCATATTCTGATTTACTTTTAATCCTTTCAAACGACCTCTTGTGCATAGACCTTTATAACTCAAATATTATAATATTAAAAATATTTTTTTTACTGTAATAAAAGGTTTTGTTTTTTAATTTTATATTTTATCATTAACCAATTGTCAGCTTTTAAATAGAAATACTGTTTAAGTTGCCAAAAAATATTAAGAAATTATAATAGGAATATTAATGCAGTACGTGGCTATCTTCTCTAAAATAGGTTCATCTTAAAAGAAAGCGTTAAGAAGCAGAATGGGTATCATATGAGTTGGTCTGTTGATGATCTGCGCGGTAGTTGGGATGTGGCTTTTGCTCCCACCGCCCTTGTGTACATGTATATTTAATCTTAGATGTTAAATGTATTGCAAATGAATAGAAGATAAACTGATGCCGTCGATTTGCAACCCTTTTTTAGAATGTTTAAGCTGGGTCAGGCCTTGGCTTAAATCATGTTCACCTCGACCCAACATACTCTCCTAATTCACCAGATAAGAATGAACTTGCAAATATACTGTTGTGGATAATCATTTTCGACTATCAGCCACTATGCATCAAAGGTACCTGCTTCATCGGACTCTCCATGGAGGTAAACTATGTATGCATGAATTAGCTTCAACTTGTTCTCATCCATTTCGTTTCTAGTCCTAACATTGGTCGTGTATATCAGCAAGTTGACGATAATGTAATTACAGAACTAATCTTTAGATGGGAGTAGAAGTACATTGTTTATTACCATTTTTTTTGCAAGCAGATGGCAGACATGGATGAGGCCTTGGCAATTTTTACAAACCCACTAGATTATTTTCAGGCTAAACCCAAGAAGCCAGGTTATATAAATGCTGAGGGGCAATGGAAGACTCTAATGGATCTTGGAGGTGAGAACTGAGAATTAAGCTCGAGGGCTTATGTTATTCTCTCAGAAACAAAGACTTCTTACAAAGCCCCTCTAAGGTAGTTGCAACGAAGTAAATGAATCTTGAAGTCCTTAGAATCCCAAAACATACCAAAGGTTAGAACTTGGAAGGTTTTTTTTTTTTTTTGGGTTGGGTTAGCTGGGAATGGGATCTAGTGAGTTAAAAGGAGCCTGTCACTTGCATCAAAAAGTTGCCATTTTTGTAGGTGAGAGTGAGATTGGATCCACCTAACACTGCACATGTATTGTTGTAGGATCTGCCTATGAACAGAGAAGGATACAGGACCTGGATACCACTCAACAATAACAAATAACAAATACAAATACTCAACCAGCCCGTTTTATTATAATCTTTTAGTTCTTATACTCAATGTTTACATCCTCATCAAGCTTACTAACCCAAGAAAA
Source organism: Erythroxylum williamsii (assembly GCA_027564335.1). Taxonomy (NCBI): domain Eukaryota; kingdom Viridiplantae; phylum Streptophyta; class Magnoliopsida; order Malpighiales; family Erythroxylaceae; genus Erythroxylum; species Erythroxylum williamsii. The sequence goes on from JANITW010000002.1 coordinate 67,877,928, forward strand.
ACATATATTGTATTTTCTGGTATGGTTTCTAGAACTACAACTACCTTTATAGTTCAGAAGCGATCAGAATTGCACGAGTGATCGTGTCTCACAACTTTGAAAACTGTGTGCATGAGCTTTATAGGCATGTGTCTTCTGTCCTATGCTAAAAGGGGTAGTTTGCTATATTTGTGTTAAAGTACGCTAATTGAGAGGGGATGATGTTCGGCCACTTCTCAACATAAGCCTGTCTAGATCTAGACATAGGCTGTGGGCTGGACCTAACTTTTACTAGTTTGGAATTGTTTGTTTCACTTCTAACTCTCTTATTCTTTCCATTTCAATAAATGGTTCTGGTTGATAACAGTCGAGTGGACACCACAACTCTGCCAGAATCTCGGCTTCTAGGCGTTTGATAAATGTTCTCCAAGTTTGGTGTTAGATATGGCTTTTTAAAGTTCCTGTGTAGAAAAAACGATTGGTTCTGGTTGGCTACACCTCTTGTCAGAATCTGGACTTCTAGGCTGCATTTGATAGATGTTTGAGAATTAAAACTATACGATATATTTATTATACAAGTCTTGACTACAGGGTTTTGAAATCCCAAGAATCCAGACCTGTTTCTATTCTTTCAAGGCAAAGAATTAGAATCAACAACCATACCACACCATACAATACTGTACCACTTTTAACGGAATTATTATGATTTATTGCTCCACAATTGACCCACTTTAGGCCCTCTAATCGTATCATTACTAAAAACATGGGTCCAAGTAAGGGGGCATAATTAGGAGTTTTGATACCTTTGAATGAAAGGTTGTAGCAAAGGGCTTGAAGAATCCCATGCAGAGAGAGGAGGCAAGACAATCCCTGCTTTGGTTCTTTGAGTCAGATTTTGCTTATGTAAGCAGATATAGCCTTTATCCCTCATTTGAAAATTATGGCACATTTTGCCCTTTTGGCCCTAGTGCCTTCCACAGCACACACATTTAAGTATGTGTTTAGACCACAATTGTCCCCTCTACCCATCCCATCTGCCTTAATTTATTCCTCTATTCCCTACACTATCTATCCATCTCATGAACTTTCCAAGAACTCTAAAGTGCTTTTCTTCCTTTGTTTATTTCCATATCTCCTTCTTTATCTGCCCATTCTATGGTGTAATATTAAAATAACAATGCCAATAACAAAAACTCAAGATCTCAATCCAGCCATACCTGAATATTTTCCTGGAATGTGGTCCCCTTCTCTGTAGTGTACACATTCTTGCTTGGACTTTTGAACATTTATATTATAATCCATCATTAAGTAATCTGCCTCGTGCCTCATTTAATTAATTAAGCCAGTTTTAAAAACTCCAAATCTAGTATCCAGGAAAGGAGGGATGGAGATTGAGATGATCTTTGACCATATAATTAGTGTGATCAACATTGGATATTCTAAGGTCAACCACCCACATTTGGTGGTCCAAAATTTGCCCAATCGTAAAAATTTGGCAGATTGAATCATGTCTTACTGGGAATGCTTTTCCTTCTGGTTATCATCATTTACCTTGGACCAATGGAATGATCTAACTACTATGGATGTACTTTACATTTCAGTGTACATACATACGTGCAGGTATGCTACGTTCCGGTTACACCATCAAAAGAGAAAGTTGATGGTTAAACCTGATCAGTGTTAGTAGGTTAAGAGTGTGATTTGACTAAGCAATTAAGTTATTTTGGTAGATAACAGCTAGCATGAATAGTGGAAGAGAGACAACATGAGAAAAAGGGTAACAATGAATGATAAGCTACAGACTTGACTAGAACAATGAGCATAAGGCTGTTGTTTTTTCGACTTACCCTAGATGATATAGAAATGATTGCAGGACATGGTCATGAAACAGCAGAATTAGAAACGAACATGCTCTTAATAAGTTGTAGTTTCTGTTCTAGTCTCTCTCTCTCTGTCACCCAATACATGATCAAGAATATATCAAAGAAAGAGGTTGCTGCCATGTTTTCTTGCTTTGCCCCCACTTAGAGGATAACCCCAAAAAAAAAAAAAAAAAAAGTACACACAACCACATGGTCAACTTCTGTTAGATTCTATGTTTGTGTCTCCTCCTGCACTCTTACGCCCTCCTTAAATGAGTTCAAATGTGGGAGACCGCTCTTGTCTTAACCCTTAAGACCCTTTTCATGATCGTTATCTTCTAACCTCTTTCTCTGTCATCCGTTAATCATTATCTCTTTAGACAATAACATGATTAGCCAACGGGCCACACTAATCATCTAGTTTAGTAGGTGTCACCTTGTCCTAAACCTGTTTGCTTCAATTCCTTTCTGTTGCGGAATATGGGTTCAAGCGTGACTTTCAGTGTTTGGGATTAAGGGTTTCTATGTGATCTATAATTAATGACCTGTTTAGCGCCCCACATATATGTATTTAATATATGTGTGTGTTGATTAATAGCATGCTCGTGCAGACCATGATGCGTGCCTTGATTAAACACCAAAGTTGGCTCCGTTTTATTGCAACATACTCTTTCTTATTTAAAATAAGTCTCGTTTTAGAGGGATTTTAATTATTCAAAATAAGTATCGTTCATAATTTTTCATGCATGTTTATAATTTTATTTCCAAAATTACTCTTTAATTTTTTTCACATCTTAATTATACAGATTATATTTTCAAGACAATTCAACATGCAATTAATAAAGGTGTATCAAATATTTTACTAACTTTCTTAATAAGTGTGCATCTCTCTAAAATGATAAACAGGCTGTTATATATGTATTTATGGTGGCTTGTTCTATTTTCTCTCAAGTCTTAAAGATGATCCTTTTCGTTACTTGACTTGCTATTTAATGAAATGGTTAAAAAGCAAATTAATGCCTCTTAGACTAAAAGTGCTTGTTTCTTTTAACTTTTGTAAAATAATTTTTAAAAAAATATTTTTTCAGAAAAAAGTTTAAACAATATTTAAAATATTACATGATGTAGAAAATTACATATATCGATTGATTGCTAAAAAAAGGACTAGTCAAATGTATATATTGTACAAGAGAAGCAGGTCAAGGATGAGGTTGAGGCGCGTGGCGAAAGGAGGGGAGTTGAAGTCGAGTGGGGCAAGATAGAAAAAAATGCAAAATTTTATGGGACCCACAAATCTTAGAGCTGAGTTGTTGCTACTTTTTCTCGCTCAACCAACCGAAAATAATAAAAGGATGGAGTGAGAGAAGCATCTCTCTACGTTACTTATTATGCCCCATTTCTTAAATTCCAATAAATGAAACTTTAGTAGCGTACAGTAAATTAATAAGGGATTCTTTTAATTTAAATAAGATCATAGATTATAATTTTTTTTATGTATATAGTCGTTTACTTAATTCGAGAAGAGATTAACCTAAATTTATATAATTTAAAAATATCATTTTATAATTAAAACTTTCTTAAAATATTTGATAGGTAAAAAAAAAGGATTTAATATTGTCTTAAAGTAATAATAATTTTGAAAAGATAAGGATTTGTATGGTTACGTGAGCGTGAGTGTGAGTGTGAATGCGACCCTTCTCATTCTCCACCCACTTGACACTAGTACTAGTTCCCTCTACCCTTGCTTTTCCTTTTATTATGATTGTCAGTATTATTCACTTTTCTCGGTGTGTATTATTGGGCGAGTGGACATTTCATTTGCCATCCATTTTCAACATCAAATGCCAATACACAACATAGCTAGGTTCATGTATACATATCCTTGCCGACTTCCTTATTTATTTGTCTTGTTTGACTTATCACCAAGTCGACAGCTTTCTTTTTTTTGAATTATATTAGATATTTTGATTTAATCGAACTAATCTTAAACCCTTATAATTTCACTCTAAGAATTTAGAGGATGTAAATCTGAAACTTTAAGATCTATCAGATTCTTACATAGTCTGTATATTTCTGTACACAAGAAATCTTTATATATTTGATTATTCAGCTTGATAATTCTTCCCATACTCGACAGCTTGATGCTAAGCAGAGGACAGCTTTTCTTCTTCTTCTTCTTTATGTCTGTGTGTAATTTGCAAATAAACATAAGTGTTGTGCATATTGTTCAACACCTTGGTGGAGGCTGTATATTCCTCCAAGGTATTCAACACCTTAAAGTTGAACGTCAATCTATGTTAAAAAAAAAAAAGAAAAAGGAACCTTGAAATCAGTATTACAAGGTTCCTTTTTCCTAGTGTTGTCAAATTAAACCTAGTGTCTTAGTGGACTCAACAAGGTTCTGTCTTCTTTTAATACCTTGATTATGCGCTCTTTCTAAGCCTAGGTCATGCTAAAGCACGAATATTATTGCCGATCAATATATACTCTTAATCTCTAACATCATATTTTCTTATTTGCATGCTCATAGATACCAACCCGAGCTTACCTGTTGATCCATCGCCCTCAACTTTAATTAGATCCCAAGTTGTAGTTGCTAGCTAGCTAGTTACCATAATATCAACTATTGTGTACCATCGTTGATGCTGTTTCATAGATAAATGAGCGGTGACATTTTTTTAATTTTAGATATTATAAATTATAAATGACGGTGCCTAATTGTCTAATTTATTTATTACAAGATGTTAACTAAACAATTAGGATATATATATATATATATACACACAAGACACATAAAGTTTGATACACGTCATTCTGAAATTAGACAGACAAGACTAGGTTATAAAACACAACTCTAATAACTTGGAATTTGGTGTAAAGAGTAACTCTAACTTAAGTTCATTGAACTCCTACAAGAACTTAATAATGTTTTCTTTTTCCAAATATAATGACAATAGAATACCAAATCTTGGGACTAACGTGCATGTAATAATTGAACAAACTTAGAAGTGAATTGTTGAAAATGAAGATGAGGAAGGAAGACAGGCCACGTTGAGTTCTAGGAAAATGTGTAGTTGGGATCAACAATATCGTCCACAGAGTTTCCAAATATGCATGAGACACAGTGCTTTGGCATTTCAACCAAAGCTGGAATGATGTGATCTTGATTTGTAGTCGAAAAAAAGGCAATAGATTTAAAAGGCATCTCTTATCCCTTCTTCTATATGAACCAAGCCAGCATACAAGCATGTGATATTCATATAGCAAATGTTTGCAAATCAATTTAGGGGGGTCTTGGTTCACATAAATTAATAGAAATAAGAATAGAAATGAATATAAGGGAGAATGAGAATGAGAATGAATATAAAGAAGAATGAGAATGAATAAAATCATTATAATTATGATGATTGGTTAAGATGAAAGAATAATTACCGTTACTTTTGATAGTGGTTGATTTGTTAAAAATCTTGAGAAATACAAATTTGTTTTATATTAAAATTTAAATATAATTTAATTAATTATATTTTGTACACTCTATTTATAATGACAGAATGTTCAAAATTAAGTATATCACGATATTTTTTCCACAATTTCAAAAATTGTAGATTTTTTTAAATTTTATTTGTATTTGTTACTCTTAAATTAATATGATTTGGTAAGTCTATAATTTATTATGATTGCTTAAATTACTATGATAAATTGTAAATTTAATAATAATAATCACATACTCGTAAGTCCATTCACCCTTGATGAATGGTCTAATTAAAGGCATGCATAAAGCTCTCGTATCAGGAGAATAAATCAATAATTCTCATTTCTTTGAATTAGCAGGGGAATGGAAGATTGTCGAGAATTGAGTAATGAAAATATTAGCCCTTCAATCATAGTTTGATACCAAGCACAAGTTTTTGTTGCATTTCCATACATTTTTCTCCATTACTCCCAAACAAGTATGCTCTTATAATTGTATGATGATGATTGTTTTTGTTTATATTAATTGTGGTTATTATTTATATGTAAAATATTTAAAAATTATTATTATTTTATATTAATTATCATTATTATTTATTATTAAAATATTTGAAAATATGATTGATGTAAACAGTAAATTAGTAAAATATACAATACAACTGTAAAATATACCAATAGATTATTTTGTAAAATTTAAAAATTTTAAGAACTATTTTATAAATTTAAAAAATAATCTAAGACGATATCTAATACTGCCCGACACTAATATAATTCCGTTTCAAAATTTAATATAATACCGGATTCGATACGATATTTATAACTTTAAATAAAAGGCAGAGAAAAGCTGAAGCACCGATGTCGTTTTTAATACGTGTCCATACGAAGAATCACACGTCAGGATCTCCATTTTTATCAGGTTCCACACTTTTATCTAAAATATCCGAAAACAAACTCAAGGCAATCACGCAAGAATGGCTTGCTTATCTTGTAACTCCGTCACCAAAGCATTTGTCTATGGCTCTCTTCCTTTTCGCAGCAGCAAGAATAATGACAGCAGTAACTCCACATCTTCACAACCCAACTCAGATCCTAAGCATTCAAATCCTTTGGAAAAACCAAAACCCAAGACCACAATAACTTTACCTCTAAACCAAACTCAACGTCAAAGCAAACTGTACCACCAACTTGCTCTCTTCCAGCTTGAACATGCAATTGGCGCTGGCAGTTATCGTGATTCTGAGCACAGGTATCATTCACATACAAACATAGATGCTATTCTTCTTTCATGTTCACTGCACTTATATCTAAATTTCTTTACTTCAATCTTCCTATGAATCAACTTTTAATTTTTTTCACCTCGAATTACTTCATCAGTCCCATTCAGTTATATTGTACCATTTATAGTGCTTTGTTTCACATCGAGGAAACGTAGGGGGTCAAGGAAGAGGAAATCCAAAGAGCTGTCGCAGAATTCTAGGGGTCCCATGGAGGGATCGATAGAGAAGAAGCTAGAGGAGACCGGAGATTGGCTTGTCAATAAAACAGAGGAACAAATTCGCTCCACTGGTACTTACTTTGATCACTATCGTAACTTCATATTAATTAGGTTCTCTTTTCAGCTATTTTAACTATTAACAAGGTAATTGGGGAGACTTTAACTTCCCCATGGCCATGGGGATTTTTTTCAGGACTGCTTCTGTCAATTTCCTTAATTATTATTGTGACTTTCCCTTATCCTTTATTAACATAATCAATTCATCAACAGATGAGGATGAAAAATGAATTTTTTTTCTTAGTCAAATTGGTAATTGATGTTAGAGCCAAGAGCAGTTGGAAGCTTTCGCATTGTCAGTGAATCATGACGGATGTATTATTTCTACCAGTTTTACTGGTATGTTAGCTGAAATAGTAATAATCCTTGGTTTTGACATTTCATCAATTTGAAGGTAAGGGATTTCTGATGTTCACGTTCCAGTGGATTCTTCCCACTTACATTTTGTTGTTCCTGATGGCTTCCGGCGTCATAAAGTTACCATTGGAGTCACCATTACTTGATGACCTGATCATGTAATACTGTCTCCGTTGCGGTTGCCTCCACTGGTCGGCGTTACTCAACCTAGATAGATCGGTCTCACTCACCGTAGCTCTAATATGTAGACCAAGAAAGATGTAGGTATGTGTGGATAGTGTGCCTTTGTTCAGTAAAAGAGTTGCCTTTTTCTGTCGTTTATTTCTTTTATTGAAATTGGACGTGGGACATCCGTAGATATATGTTAGGTTAAAAATGTAAATATACTCCAACCGTATCAAAATAACTCAATGACATAAATAGGCTTTCGTGATTAACTTAAATTCCAATAATCGCAAGTAAAGGTTTTACGTTAAAAAATTAACAATTATTATTGAGGGTATGCACAAGTAAATTAAATTAAAGAATTATAAATGTTATTATAAAATGGAAATATTTCAGATAAATAATTAAGTTTAAATAAACAATTTACAATAGTAATAAAATTAAAGAAGCAGAAAATATAATAGTTTTATCGTTCTATTTTTCCTGGATTCATAGGAAAGGAAAAGCATTTTAATATATCTATTATTTTTGAAGAATGAAGAATGCATTAATTAGTAGAACTTATAATTTGTTTGAAAAATCATACAGCAGGAAAACATCATCCCTTACAATCTTATGGAAGATTTCATCCCCTGTAAGGAAAAGATGATCAAGTTTTCAGGATAATAGTCAATCTAAAGTTAAGTTACACTCAAATTAAACTCTAAGCAACTTGTGCAAAATAAAAATATTCACAACTCCCTGTTCGAAACTAGATAAGGGTTTAACTTCATCTAAATGCGATGTGTTAGAATTATTTGTCTAATCCATTACAAAGTCTTATAAGTGAATTTCGAATCATTTAATGAGCATTTTGATGCATTCTCTGTTTCCGTAAGCATAAATTCTTATTGAAAAAATTCAAAGGAGACTTAGCAAATGGACTAATACATTTCTTTCCTATTTCTAAGAAATTGGCTAAAGCCGTTGAGAAAATGATTAGAGATTTCTTATGGAGTAAAACAAATGGAAATTCAGGCATCCCTAAAGTCAAATCGGCCGATTTGTGTAAATCCAAAGGGGGTGGTTAATAATCATTTCAATAAGAGTTGCTAACAATCTCTTTTTGATAAAAAGACATTGGAGAATGATTCAAGACAAGCATTCATTGCGGATGAGATGATGTTGAACAACTTTTAATCTTATAGAACCCTCAATATTTTTGCAAGCGCATGGGTAATAGCGCTGTATATGAGATGTCGATCCTATGAAGAGTTAGATAATTAATTGAATCCTAGTTTGTCTCAGGCCTAAAAGTGTAATAAAAATGAATATAAAAACTAAACAAAAAAGAAAGCAATCGAATATGGAGTGATTGAATATTGAAACTCTAAATTAATGCAGAAATTAAACTTGAGCACCACCAATTGTTAATTCAAATTCAAACAAGGAAGATTAACAAGTTATGAGAAAGGGCATTTATCTTATCATCAATGCTAACTTAATTATTTTTGTGTTAATGTGGTATCGATTCTAGACTTTTGAAAGGTGGATTACTCTCTCGAGTTGTAATCCCTAAGCTCTAAATCATAAACCTTAATTAAGTTGAGTTACTGAACATGTAATCTCTTGATTAACAAAACAACCCACAACCTAATTAGTTTTTAAGCATTCCAATATACAATCGAGTCCTCACACGAAATCTCTCTCTATATAATTACTAATTTGATCACTTCGTGGTTAAATCGTTTAACTCTCATTAACCAGCCTAATCATTTTACATTTGGTTCACTCTCTCAATTTATTACCGAAGCATGCAATTACAACAAATAATCACAACACCTAACATTATTAAAAATAAAAATAACTTATTAACATTAAATCAAGTGTAAATCCCTAAAAGAAGTTAGAATATCCTTAACCTAAGATTCATCATCATCAATTCCATCTTATACATTAAATGAATGAAATAAAAGATGAAAAGAAGAAAAGATAACTTAGAGGATTAGAGGTTGAAACAGTTGAAGTTCCACCTTCTTCTTTCTCATCTTCTCTCTTTTCCTTCTTCCTCTTCCTTAGCTTTTTTCCTAAGATGGCAAAATGGAGGCTCCTGTTTAGGTAATTTTTCTTGTCTTATATAGTCTTTTCTAATTAAGGTAAAAATTGTTAAGTCAAGAAGACTTTACTTCTATTAATTTTGGTGGCAATCAAATAATAATAATCTTAGAAATATATGAACTGTTTTGTTAAGTTTGTTAAGTGTGCAGAAAAATATAAGTATCACTTAGTCAAAACATAGACGAAGCAAAATACAGACGAAGCAAAAACACAGACAAAGCCAAAAATACAAACGAAAAAAAACACAGACGAAGCAAAATGCAAACGAAGCAAAAACACAGACGAAGCGTCAAAATAAGACGATACAAAGGAGAAGACACTCCAGAA
>JANITW010000002.1:67887837-67903145 GCA_027564335.1 Erythroxylum williamsii
ATTTGTAGATTTTTTTAAATTCTATTTGTATTTGTTATCCTTAAATTTATATTATTTGGTAAGTTTGTAATTTATTATGATTGTTTAAATTACTATGAGAAACTGTAAATTTAATAATAATAATCACATACCTCTAAGTTCATTCACCCTCGATAAATGGTCCAATTAAAGGCATACATAAAGTCTTTGTATTAGGAGAATAAATCAATGATTTCAGTAGGAGAATGGAGGATTGCCAAGAATTGAGTAGTGAAAATATTACCCCTTCAATAATAGTTTGATGCTAAACGTAAGATTTCATTCAATTTCCATACATTTTTATCTGTTGCCCTCAGCATACTTTTAGCTTAGGAAACTCATTGGTAGGTTTGTACTTCATTCCCACATGGATCATATCATTAACATGCAAATGAATGCCGTTATAATAATAAGATATAGTATTTGATTTTAATTATGTACTAAAATAATAAATAATTAAGCCTAAGGGAAAAAGTAACAAAGACTAGGCTCTAGATTTGCGGGCTTCTCATGTCTTCACTTTTTCACTTTCAACTTGTCTATTTAGTATTTACATTTCTGCGACCGTCGCCTGATAGGGAGGGAGGGAGGTAATTTTATTACGTGTGACGCTTCCTCACCGTACACTCCGACAATGACCAATGAAAAAGGGGAAGAGTGGTCATGTCAAGTCCCATCGTGGTCTTACGCGTCCCACATTTCCTTAACCAATGGCTAGGATTCGTCCTTTCTTTTGCTTTTCGTCTGTTCTTTATGAGATAATATCTGGGTACTGTCCGTAGAATTGAAAAGATTCGGTGATGTCACTTTCCTCTCTTTTCTTTCGCGATACTTCCCCAGCACAATCTCATATTAACAAGATTGACCCAGCTGACCTGGCGTGGCGTTTGAAGAACATCGTACTATGCAATGATCAGATCATTCACGTTTTAAATATATCGCTAAATACCATTATCACAAACTCCTTATATTCATACAAATTGTGTATAAAGTTCAAATACTTTGTTTTTTGGTTTTTCTTTTGCGTAAAAGTCAAATTACTCATGATGAAAGTTATGAAATTTTCTTGTTTTGTATGTCTTTTGACAAACAAGATTTTCCTTTTTGATGGCTTCCAAAAAGCAAATTGTGACACAAAAGACTTGTATATGAATCCCTTTACGTTTTCAAGATGCTATTGTTCCATATATAAATAACAAAAAGAGGTAGATATGTATCCATTTGATTGTGTGTTTAGGCTCTGGCGGAGGAATGATAGGCCTAACGGCATTAATTAAGCGAGCTTATATTTGTAAAGTTTTTGACAATAGAGTATTTTTTAGAAGAGTTTTTTTAAGAATTTCGTTGATTGTTTAGTTGTCAATTAAAAAATAATTTTTTAAAAAAGTTTTATACAGTAGACTATTTGGTAACATAAAAATAAAAAATATTTTTATTAATTTTAAATATATTTTATTTTGTAATAAAAATTATTTATGCATATAAATATTATTTAAAGTATATTAGATAATATGCAAAGCATAATATATTAATTATTATATAATTTTAAATCATATAAAATATAACTAACCAAATCTTTCGTCTGGGTTATAACATAAGTAAAACTAATATAAAAAAATAAATATTAAAACATATAAAAAAAGTCAAATGATGTTATATAGATTCCAAAATAAACGTGAAGATGAGTTTGTGAATATTGTGAAAAATATGTGTAAAACATAAGAACAAAAGGGACTAAAAATAGCCTCGTTGATTGATCTGAAAAATTTCCCTGAAAAGGTTTTTTTTTCGAAGCTTCAAAATTGAGTTTTTTAAAACCTATATTTTTGACTGCTAAAAAATCGATATATACAAAAAAAAGTACTTTTTATTTTTATTTTTAAAAATTTTACGGTGAGAAAAAGTGTTTATTCACCCTCTAAAAGTTCAGTCAAATAGACATTAAGTTTTGAAAACATGTAGACTCTCCAGTTTATTATATACATTATTTCTTCTAAGAAGGGTACTAGTACGTGAATGTATACATGCATAGGAACCATTTTGTTGTTGAAAACCGAAAACAAATCGGGATTCATTACAGAAAGTGTGTCTATTTCTTTAACATACATACATACATGGTATAAATTTAATCTTTGAGGTTCCTATAATTTTGTAACTTGTAAACTAAACTCTTTTTCGTATTGTGCACTCAAAAACCATAAGGCATTCAATATGAATAGTCTTTAGAAACTAGACAGTAGAACCAAATGCTTCGGCCTTTATAATAGTAATAACTATTATATATAAGCATTTGATTGTACTAACTATTATGAAAATTTTATGACTTTAACTATTGGGATGCATCAAACTTGTGTCTTTTTCCTTTTGGAGCTTGAGTCTATAAATTTTGACAAAGGTTAGGTTTAATATGTGTTTATAAGTTCTTATACATATTAAGCTAGCACGCAGAAAAGTTTGTGTCTACATATCAACGAGTGATACTGTGTAAACAAAGTTTGTGTATGTGTACATGTGAACAAGTGATATGTATATCTTGTGTAAACTATCTGTAAAAAGAAAAAAGAGGGAGTACTGGCGAAATGTTCTTGTGGATGGCCCCCTACATGGATGTGATACTTCACCAATTTGAATGAGATGGACCCCTTGTTTCTTAACTAAGAGTAGTATACATTTTCGCAGTGGGGTATTCTCAAGTTGGACAAGAGCTGTAGGACCTAAAAACCCTTTGGATCTCACTTATTATCGCCTTTATCTCTTCAACTCCATGCCGTTCCATTCTGTTAGTTTCTCTTCTTCCTACATTGAAGGTGCATGTAAACACTCTTAACAAAATCTTAATTCTGGTAAAGGAAAAAAAGACTCACTATCTCTTATATTGAACCATATAAGCTGCTTGGAAGACAGACTGATGAACTCTATACGATGCCACCGATGGAATTACAACTTTAATTGATCGAAAGCCAGCAAAGTCTCATCGAAGAAGACGAGCAGGGAAAGGCTGATGGTCCTATACCTTCAGAACGGTACGTGTTAGGACTCCGGGGGATGGCCCATAACGAAAGTACATGACAGTCATACTCACTCCTAAGTCCTACCACCCCCTCCGCTCCATATGCACAGTACCTTCAATCATTTAATGTGAAAACTGAAAACACATTTCTTTCTCAGAGAATTTGGTAAGAAATAGTAACCTTTTTACTAGCAAAGACTTTCCCAGTGGAACACAAAATTTAAAACTAAAAAAAATAATAATAAGAAGAAGAAGATAAAGACATTCTTAGAAAGAGGATAGCTGAGTAAATCTTCCTAACTTTGAGGGTAATATGTCCCCCTTCCTGAATTGTCTGAAATGAACATGAAAAAGTCACTGTTAAAGCGAAGAAAAAACATCAAACAATTGCTCACTGTGTCCCTCTCTGACAAATATCTGACACACTACTCTTTCTCTCTCTATCTCTAGACATAGAAACACTCGCTCCTGGGTATATATAAATTAGACAGCCAAAAGTAATGGTGCTTCTGTGTTCATTGATTGAGCCATATGAAAAGGAGATTGGGAGAGTTAAAAAGTAGTGGACGTGACACTGTAGTTTCGGTACCTATCACCACCACCAAAAACACTGTTTTCATTACTGGAAGCAACCGCCCAAGCGAAAAAAATCCTTTCGGTATAAAACAAATGTGTCTTTATGTAGCTGTGATTACTTATTTATCGGTTGAGATCTTATTACGTGCTTAAAGTTGTTGACTTTGCATGTCCGTGTACCTTCAATGCGCTCTGAGAATGATTTGTACCTGTCAGCTGGCTTACAAGTTCTGTTTTTTTAAGGTTTCTGGTGTAATATGATCTGGGTTTTTGAGGAGATTGATGGTGAAGCGGTATTTGGTGACTCCCGAGTGAGATCTAGTGTTGGCTTGTGCATTAAGCTTCTGGGTTTTCTGTTACGGGCTTGCTTGCTTGAGTTTTGTGGTGAAGTAATCAACTAAAGTCTGGTTTACTTTGTTGAGAGCTAAAAGCTGAGTTGTTCTTAGTTTCGCAGCTAAAATGCGGGATTTCACTTAGTGATATGTCGCATGAGTGTTTTGAGGCTGATTATTGATGAACTTTGGGGGTTGTGGGCGAAGAGGATAGCAACCGGATGAGGCTGAAATCGATCGTGTTTTGTAGCAAAACCGGCTTCGGTTGAAAATTCAAGAAGTGGGTTTCTTGTGGGTTCTCTATGGTATTAGCTTTGCGGTGACGTTTCATTGGATACGATCTCTTTCTCTTGTGATTGGTGAATAGTTGAAAATTTTGAATCCTGTTGGACTTTGAAGCGGAAGGACAAAGATTGAGGCATGGTATTGTGTAGAGAGCAGGGGGTGAGTGGAAGAACTGTTGAGTGGTTTTGTTGGTGATCTGGTATTTAATTTATACGGTTAAGGGTGGTTTTGGATCATCCGGTGGTGGGTATAATATCGATTGAAGATTTTCTAGTCTTGTGTTAGAATGAGGCTCTCTTCAGCTGGTTTTAGTCCACAAACCCAGGAAGGTGTGTATTAGCTTGCTTGCAGATCTCTGGACTTCATTACTTTTGGTGTGCTTCTCTAATACACGCTCAAACTCACACTCACACACTCGCTGGCCTTTGCACGGACACATATTGTTCGTCTCTTTCTTAGGGAATGGACGGTGTTTTTGGTGAATTGACTGTAAAGATTATACAGAAATGAACGCCAGAAATCGAGATCTTGAAATGCATGACTGGCAGATAACTTTTATGTCTAATTATGCTTTTCAATTTCTGATATCTTTTGTTTACTTCTGAATTTTAGGTAATCTTTAGAGAGCTTAATTGGTAGACAACTTTCCCTTTTTTTGATTTGGCTTTTTCTCGGCTTACTTAGTGATCAAGCTGACAAATTCCGGAGTTTTATAATTTCCTTTTGAATTAAAAGAATATCTTAGCGTCAATTATCAAGCACTTTGGACCAAATTTTGTTCTTCATGTGATCTTTACTCTGCCTTTAATGAAATCTCCAGGGGAGAAGAGGGTGTTGAATTCCGAACTTTGGCATGCATGTGCTGGTCCACTTGTTTCTCTACCTGCAGTTGGGAGCCGCGTCGTTTATTTCCCTCAAGGTCACAGTGAGCAGGTTAGTATTATGTCCGACATAGCCTGCTTTGCTGTATTATGAAGATTGCTTTTGATTTGCAAGTGTATCTCTTAATTTTCTTTGCACGACCTCTTTAATTTTTTCCCCCATACAATTTTCTTGTTGATCATTGTCTCTGAATTTTGAAACGACTGTTTTTCGAGTGTGTGTGTGTATGTTTGTGTTCTTCGTTTCCTTCATTCCACTTCTCATTTTAATCCATCTTCATCTTTGTCGGTGGCTATCTTACTGTTATTTCAACCCTATATCTGTGCTGATGTATGCAGGTTGCTGCTTCAACTAATAGGGAAGTCGATGCCCATATTCCAAACTATCCTAGTTTACCCCCACAACTTATCTGCCAGCTTCACAATGTAACCATGCATGTAAGAATTGATTGGTTGTTTCCAGATCTACATTTTCCTTTCGCTTCCTACGGTAAGGCTTATTATTCATCTCAATTTCAGGCAGATGTTGAAACAGATGAAGTATATGCGCAGATGACTTTGCAGCCATTGAGTCCGGTATATATCTGTCTTTTCTGATTCTGTTCATAGAAACTTGTCTAGATGTCATCACATGTTAAAATGACTCCATCTTGCAGCAAGAGCAAAAGGACGCATATCTTCCAGCAGAATTGGGCACCCCTAGCAAGCAGCCAACCAATTACTTCTGTAAAACTTTGACTGCAAGTGACACTAGTACTCATGGAGGATTTTCTGTCCCCCGCCGGGCAGCTGAAAAAGTGTTTCCTCCATTGGTAAATGTTCTACATATCTAGTGACATTTCGACATTTCTTTGGTTATTGTCTTGTGGGTAATTTCTAATGTTTCCTATTCAATTTCAGGACTTCTCCCAGCAACCTCCTGCTCAAGAGTTAATTGCTAGAGACTTGCATGATAATGAATGGAAATTTAGACATATTTTTCGTGGTGAGTTGTATTTTCATTTTAGAATTTAACAGACATATGGGTAGTTGAAGAATGTTGGCTTATAAAAAAAATGAATTCCAAGATAGGGACTAACAAGTAAAATACCTAATTGGACTTTTTTTTTTGGTCGTGGTTATTACTGACATCCATTTACTATCTATTCTTGTGCTGGGTTTTCTTTTCATTTCCAACTTTTACACAGAATTTATAATGCACTTATTTGTTAACTTCATTTACATTTCTATGTATATGCCTTTGTTTTTGAGAATTTCTTGTCATCAATACGGGTTAGTTTGCATCCATTTGACACTGGAGAGGTTCATGTCTCACATAACTGAAGTGGTAGAAATCAAGTTAGCAGCTGTCCAACTGTAAAGTATTGACTTTAAACTATAAAGTGAACAGTGAAGTTAAGCTTCCTGGTTAGATCGCTGGGGTTGATTATCATTTTCATGATATATTATTCAATGAGGTCTAGAAGATAAAGTGTTTGTCCATCAAGTGTTAAACTCTCATCAGTTAATGAATTTTCTTCATCCAGGGCAGCCAAAGAGACACCTTCTTACAACAGGGTGGAGTGTTTTTGTGAGTGCGAAAAGACTTGTCGCCGGTGATTCTGTGCTTTTTATATGGTGGGTTTGCTGATAACTTACCTGGCCTATGTTTTTTCTCCTCTTAAACTTTTCCGTTTGCATCTCCACAAAAGTAAATTTTTTTAATAATTTATGCTCTATTTACCTGTGTGGTGTCTTGCATAAGTGCAAAAGTGAGTGGCTGAAGGAGTAAATGTCAGTACCATTGAGTACGATTGATATCAAAATGGGTTTTCTCCTACCTTCTAAAGAGAACCTATATATTGCATGTTTGACATTTTTCTGGTGAATGGATGAAGTCTCAGACCTGTGCGTGCCTAATTACAAAATATTAGGGTTTAGAACTTCCAGACATGATTTATTATGAACAATAACATTTTGTCTATAAGCTGATAGATGCTGTTGTGATGATAGGAATGAAAAAAATCAATTGCTTCTTGGAATCCGGCGTGCAAACCGCCCTCAAACTGTGATGCCTTCATCAGTGCTGTCAAGTGATAGCATGCACTTGGGGCTTCTTGCTGCAGCAGCCCATGCTGCTGCGACAAACAGTCGTTTCACCATATTTTATAATCCAAGGTATATATTTAAGAGTTTACTTGTAGTGGAGTTCTGTAACCATTCTCTGTAAATTTTCATCGCCTCTTCCTCAGGGCTAGTCCATCAGAATTTGTAATACCATTGGCCAAGTATGTGAAAGCAGTCTATCATACTCGGGTGTCTGTTGGGATGCGCTTTAGAATGCTGTTTGAAACAGAAGAATCCAGTGTTCGTCGGTCAGTTCTATACACCCTGCTTAGATTATTATAACCCTCCTTTCTGTTCTGGGCTTGTTTTGCTTCCATCTATGTCCTATGTGAACATTTGCTTGCTATATAATGACTGTGTGGGTAACATTTTTCCTTTGTTCTTTTCTTCTTTTATCACGCTTCATATTCTTTGGGATAAATGCTTTTCTGTTGTTTGAACTTAGATTTCTGACAACCTATTTGCATCCAGCTACATGGGTACAATAACTGGCATAAGCGACTTAGATCCTGCTAGGTGGTCAAATTCCCATTGGCACTCAGTTAAGGTGAGTTGAAGAAAATAGTGGTGTCATCTTTTGCTGCACAAATTTAAGATTATTGATCTTTTGTACATCTTAGGCTCTAGTTTAACCACTTATAACATGTGATGCACAGGTTGGCTGGGATGAATCTACGGCTGGGGAGAGGCAACCAAGAGTTTCCCTATGGGAAATTGAACCACTAACAACATTCCCAATGTATCCTTCCCCATTTCCTCTGAGGCTTAAACGTCCATGGCCATTACCCTCTTTTCATGGTATGTTTGTCATGGACTACTATGAGAGCTTTCATGAATCTAGTTGCTTCGAGATCTTGTTCTGGTTTCAGATTTGTTTCTTGAATACTTGATTGGAAAGAACAGGACGGATAGCTTCTGTTTCTTCTTCTTTTTTCTTTTCTTTGATTCTGGAAGCATTTTCCTCTAACCTCTACATTGTGTTTCTTTTATATTCAGGTGTAAAGGATGATGATCTGGGAATGAATTCTCCCCTTATGTGGCTTGGAGGAGATGGAGATCGAGGTCTTCAATCTATGAGCTTTCAGGGATTTGGAATCTCACCATGGATGCAACAAAGAGTTGATACTACAATGCTTGGTTTGCAGCCTGATGTCTACCAAGCTATGGCTGCTGCTGCACTTCAAGAGATGAGGGCTGTAGATCCTTCAAAGCCTTTAGGGCCATCCATGTTGCATTTTCAACAACTCCAAACTCACCCTGGCAGGACAGCTACATTAGTGCAACCTCAGATGTTGCAGCAGTCTCAGCCTCAACAAGCCTTTCTTTCAGGTGTTCAAGAAAACCAACATCAGTCACAGTCTGTGTCTCAGTCTCAGTCCCAGTCCCAGGTTCAGACACAGCCGCACCTGATTCAGCAACAACTGCAGCATCAGATGACAGTTAGTAATCAGCATCAGCAGCAGCATTCGCTGTCACAACAGCAACTGGTTGATCAACAGATTCCTGGTGTTGTCTCTGCCATACGACAATTCGCTCCAGCTTCTCAATCACAGTCATCACCGATGCAAGCCATTTCTTCACTGTGCCACCAGCAGAGCTTTTCCGACTCAAGCGGGAATCCTGTGACTACCCCTATTGTGTCTCCCCTTCAAAGTCTCTTGGGTACATTTCCCCAGGATGACTCAGCACATCTACTCAACCTGCATAGAAGCAACCCCTTGATAACTCCCTCAGGGTGGCCATCCAAGCGAGCTGCCATTGAACCTCTTATTTCTTTTGCATCTCCCCAATGTGCTCTACCACAAGTAGAACAGTTGGTTTCACCGCAGACAAATATATCACACAACAGTATTTCATTGCCACCATTCCCTGGCAGGGAGTGTTCTATAGATCAAGAAGGTGGCAGTGATCCACAAAGCCATCTTCTGTTTGGTGTGAATATAGAACCGTCGTCTCTTTTACTGCAGAGTGGAATTCCAAGCCTTAGAGGAGTTGGTAGTGACAATAATTCCACAAACATACCCTTCTCATCCTGTAATTACATGGGCACTACGGGCACGGATTATTCTATTAATCCAGCAGCTACACCTTCTAGTTGCATCGATGAATCAGGTTTCTTACAGTCCTCAGAAAATGCAGGCCAAGTAAATGAACCAAATAGAACCTTTGTGAAGGTAAATTACCCCTTTGAGAGTCTGATTACTGTTAAAATCTGCAGTAATGCTTCTTTGTGGTTTTAGTCTAAGCAATGGTAAATGGAAATTTTAAGGTTTTGACGGTAGAATTATTTACAGGTACATAAGTTCGGGTCCTTCGGCAGGTCTTTGGATATAACCAAATTCAGCAGCTACAATGAGTTACGCGGTGAGCTTGCACGGATGTTTGGTCTTGAAGGCCAGTTGGAGGACCCTCTGAGATCAGGCTGGCAGCTTGTATTTGTTGACAGGGAGAATGATGTGCTTCTCCTTGGTGATGACCCCTGGCAGTAAGCTTCCATCTTATATAGCTCTTGTTTTCTACGCACTTTTAAAGTTTCTCTGTCCATTATATATTCTCCTGATGTATAGTGATACTTTATTAACAGTAGTTATTGTAAAACAAATTTCTTGAACAATTCTTGATTAGCTCACTGCTTATCATCTGATATGCTTCGATGCCAGGGAATTTGTGAACAGTGTGTGGTGTATCAAAATACTCTCGCCACAGGAAGTGCAACAAATGGGCAAACAACGGGTAGAGCTTCTGAATTCTATCCCAGTTCAGAGGCTCCCAAATGGCAGCTGTGATGACTTCGCAAACCGGCAGGAGTCAAGAAATTTGAGCACCTCTGTAGCATCTGTGGGGTCTTTGGAATACTGAAACAGTTTAACCAGTTAAGATACCACCCAATTCCTGTAATATTAGGGTCTCTTCAAACCCGTCCAGAAGTGGGAAGTCCTACCTAATCCTAGTTTTAAGTCTTATATGTAAGCTTATTACTGTAATTAGAAGATACCCTTTTTTGTTCCCTTGTTTTTATGGTACCGAATATACACACTTCGTAACTAGTAGGCCACCGATATTTTATGATAGTACGCATTCTGTTTCAGTTGTTTCGCGGTCAAATTTACGATGAGCTAAAGGTTGCTGTGGCCTGTGGTTGAGCATGACATAAGTTTGCCATAATTTGACGTTTTATGGGTTATTGTGACATGACATACTGGGTTTAGACAATCAGTACTGTGCTGTAGGTTCCAGTCTCATGTGACGGGTCCTTGTACGATAAGGAGGGGGTTGAAAGCAACTCTTTCTATGCTTGCATTAATGCAATAATGGCCTCTGCGTTGTTAGGTTCGTGGTTGTGGAAATTATTATAGCCCTGAAAAAGCCATCTTTGGTTTCCAATTTGGGTAGATCTGAAAGCACGTAGAGTCAGTCAGTACCTGCTATAGGCTGTGTAAGTTTGGGCTAGTCTTTCCAAGTCACAGTAAAGGTTCTTGCTTTGCCATGCACCTGTCCAATGTTTCATCTTCGTTGGAATAAGAAAACCGGAAATGTCTTGTCAAGCGTGGGCGAATTTGGTTGAGTTCAGTGGGAGTTGATATGGCACGTGAGGCACGGGCTTTTCAACAGTGGCAGTACATTGTAGTGGTTTAATAGGAAGCTACAACCATTGAAAGTGAAAGAGGAGAAGATTTTCAGACGTACTTTTGAAAGTGAAAGAGAATAAGATTTAGTCAGAGATAAGAGTCACTGTATAAAGTTAAGATATGACTTGAAAGTTTTTATGTTTTGGTTAAGGATAATTTGAGAGGAGTGGAATGGTGACAAGGCAGGGCACTATATCAAACAATTCCAAAAGCCCTTTATTTTCAAGTGGGAGGAAGAAAAGCTCAAAACTTTTCTTTGACCTCTAGTCTCGTGCACGGCACCGTCAAGCACAGATGATGGCCGCATGAGTGACTGTACATGCCCTACTTGCTTTTCTTCCATCGACCCTCATTAGATGAAGGGTCTATGTTGGAGTGGGTGACTCTAGCAGCATATGCTTGAAAGAGTCAAGCTTTAGTTAGATAATGAACTATTCTACATGCTGTTTTTTAGGAAGTTTTTCAATCCATCTTGTAGCAGATTTTTCGGCAACTTGGTTATATTTCTACTGTATAAATAACTGATGCTGAGATGAATAAAAGATATCAGTTTTCTCTTTTATGTTTGTTCTTTGATCTGCTCTAAACCGTCAAGTGGCATCATAGCGAATTAATCTTAAGAGATAGGTGATATTCACCAATAAAAACACAAAACTCATAAGCACATACAACCACCAAATAACCTACAAATAGATACGATGGAATCATAAACTTCTTTCACTGCCATTTCACCACCAGTATTTGATAGAATTAATTATCAAATGTTTGTTGAAAAATTCCTTAGACTTGTAGATTATTACGAAATAAATGGTGAAACTGACTACGTCTTAGGCAAGTTTGATTATGATATTTAATGCTTGATATTAGGAATCAGATTAGAGATATTCTTGTGATAGTTAGCAAATAAATAAAATTTTCTCTTACATTTAAACTCTATATAATGAGCTTTATTGTTGTCAATAAACGAGTGTGTTCTATAAAAAAACATCTTCTTTTTCCTTCACTTCTATTCACGTATTATGCTTGAGCTTTAGAAAAACAACATATTATCGGAACATTTGTCTTGAGGGACTTGTGAGATGAGCGAAACTAAAACACAAACCTGATTTATAACCCAAAATTATAACAAGAATTATAACTATCTTCATGTAATGGAGATTGAAATACAACTGCCCCAAGATGTACCAACAATTTTTTATGGTGAAAATTATAAAGTTTGGACTGTTCGAATGAAAGCTCATCTTGATGTTATAGATGTTTGTGAAGTTGTGGAGGAAGACTATGAAGTGCCTCCATTGCTAACAAATCCTGTAATGACTAAAATGAAGATGCATAAAGAAAGGAAAAATAGGAAGCCCAAAGTCAAAGCCTGCATGTTTTCTACTATTTCAAATATCATATTCACAAGAATTATAAATCTACAGTCGGCAATGGATATCTGGGATTACCTCAAAAAGGAATATCAAGACAATGAAAGAGCAAAGAGCATGCAAGTGCTCAGCTTGATCAAAGAATTTGAAATTCTGAAGATGACGGAGTCAGAAACCATTAAAGAATACTCCGATAAATTGCTCGACATAGTAAACAAAGTGAGATTATTAGGTAAGAATTTTTCCGAAGAATGAATAGTGCAAAAAGTTCTTGTAACCTTACCTGAAAAATATGAATCTAAAATTTCTGCATTGGAAGAAGCTAAAGATCTATCAAGTATGTCTTTGGCAGAATTAGTAATGCACTACAGGCACAAGAACAAAGGAGGATGGTAAGAGAATAAGGAACTATTGAAGGTGCTCTGTTAGCAAAAGAAAAAAATTCAGGAGGAGACAAAAATAAGAATTTCAACAAGATCGACAACAACAACAACAGAAACAATTATGATTAATTTCCATCATGCCCACATTGCAAAAAATAGAAAATGTTGGTGAAGGCCTGATATCAAATGTAGAAAATGTGGACAAATTAGGCATATGGAGAAGATTTGCAAGTCACGAAATAAAGAGGCAAAAGCAGCAACTGACCAACATTAAGAGGATGAATTATTTTGACATTAAAGCTCTGCAACTCCTAAGGCAAGGAAGAGTTTGTTGGAAAATTCCTCAGGTTTGCAGATTATTACGAAATAAATAGTCAAACTGACTAGGTCTTAGACAAATTTGATTATGATCTTTAGTAATTGATTTTAGGAATCAGTTTAGAGATATTCTTGTGATAGTTAGTAAATAAAAAATAATTCTATTACATTTCAGCTCTATATAACGAGCTTTGTTCTGGTCAATAAAAGAGTGTTCTACAAAAAAAAACATCTTTTTCCTTCATTTCTATTCACGTATTATGCTTCAGCTTTAGAAAAACAACAGTGGGCTGTCAAAATGGAAGCACATCTTGATGCCAATGATTTATGGGAAGTTGTTGAAGATGACTACGAAGTTCCTTCTTTGCCAAACAATCCTACTATTGCCCAAATGGAAAATCAAAAAGAAAGAAGGCTACGAAAGTCCAAAGATAGATCAGTTTTGTTCACAACTACATCTTCTGTTATTTAGGACAAAATAATGACAATGAAAACAACGTATGAAATCTGAAATTTTTTGAAGCAAGAGTATGAAGGAAGTGAGAGGATTAAAGGAACGTAAGCTTTGAATCTAGTTTGAGAATTTGAGATGTAAAGGATGAAAGATTCAGAAGCAATCAAAGACTAAGCAGACAAGCTTCTCAACACTGCAAATAAAATAAAGCTTCCTGGTACTGATTTCTCTAATTCTAGAATTGTTCAAAAAAATTCTTGTAATAATTCTTGAAAATTTTGAATCCACATTCACTTCTTTAGAAAACTCAAGCACCTTGGCAGAATTATTGAGTGCACTTCAGGCTCAAGAATAAAGAAGGATTATAAGACAGGAAGGTTCTGTTGAAGGAGCTTTGCTAGCAAAATCTCGTAATAATAATGATGGTAGCAAGAACAAGAAAAAGAAGAACAAGTTAGGGAATTTCAACAACAAAAATGACAAGAAAACTTCTCAGAATTTTCCATCATGTCCTTATTGTAAGAAAAAAAATCATCCACAAACGAAGTGTTGGTGGAGACCATATGTGAAATGCAATGTTGGTGGAGACCATATGTCAAATGCAATAAGTGTGAACAATTAGGACACGTGAAGAAGATATATAAGTCTTCATAACAGCAAGGGAAAGCAAAAGTTGCAGTTGACCAAGTTGATGAAGAAGAGCATTTTATAGTATCATGCGTTGCTACCTCAAGCTCAAGGAAAAGTTGGCTGATTGATAGTGGTTGTACGAACCACGTGACCTTTGATCAAGAATTATTTAGAGATCTTGATACAACCTATAGCACCAAAGTCAGAATTGAAAATGGGGAAAAAATAGTAGTAAAGGGCAAAGGAATCGTAGCAATTGAAGGCAACGTAGGTTTGAAACTAATTCCTGATGTTCTATATATCCTCGAAATTGATCAAAACTTGTTGAGTGTTGTTCAGTTATTAGAGAAAGGCTATAATGTTTTTTTTGAAGACAAAAGCAGTATGATTAAAGATACAGATGGCAAAGAATTGTTCAGAGTTCCAATAAAGGCAAAAGCTTTGCCCTGAATTTAATTGAAGAAGAGCAAATTGTTGTGCACAAGGTTGAAGACAATACAATGCTCTGCCATAAAAGGATGGGGCATTTTCATCATGGTGCTTTGCTTTATTTGAAGAAAAATGATCTTGTGCAAAGGCTACCTGAATTGGAAGAAGAATTACCTGAATGTGCTGCTTGTCAATACGACAAACAAACAAGGTTTCATTTTCCAAAAGGTAAATCTTGGAGAGCAACAAATAAACTGCAATTGGTACATACAGAAGTCGGAGGGCCTCTGAAAACAGCATCTTTGAATGACAGAAAGTACTATATTACTTTCATTGACGATTATACAAGAGTGTGTTGGATTTATTTTATAAAAAACAAAGATGAGGTTGTTAACATCTTTTATAAGTTCAAAATTTGGGTGGAAACTCAAAGTGGCGGAAATTTGCAGATATTAAGGTCAGATAATGGAACTGAATATACATAAAAACATTTAGCAAGTTCTGTGAAGATGCAAGCTGTAACACCCCACTCCCGCAAGACCCGAACCCGACATCGATGGTGATATCCGAGTTCGTGCCCCGCGAGGATGACGTGCTACATCACTCAGTTCAAAAACTCAGTATAAATTTTTTTTAACGCATACACACACACATACAAATTATAACATATGCGGAAAACAATTATAACCAATTCAATGGCCTTGGGGCCCTTTTCATTACAAACTGACTTAATCAATAATACAGAATATCAGAAAATAAAAATACACTAATGCAGACGCAAACTGATCCCGACCTCTATCTTTCACTTGCATACAGTACTCCCGTGTCAAACGGGGTATTCTTCAAGACCTGAAAAATAGATGCAAATTTTGGGTGAGTTTTGCGAA
>JANITW010000002.1:67903360-67914274 GCA_027564335.1 Erythroxylum williamsii
GTAATGACTGAAATTGTTTTGTATAAAAAAATGTTTTCGTATTAAATCGGGCCCAATTTAGTTATCGTTTTCCACACTCAACTGTTTTCGAAAAGAAGGAAAAGAAAAATGTCATAACAAGTTTTAAAGTGTGTTTGATTTGCTCTAGCATACCACTTTTGCGGGTCACGGGCTCGGATATCACTGTAGATGTCGGGTCCGGGTCTCACGGGAGTGGGGTGCTACAATAGGAGTCAAGTGGGTTTATAGAACCAAGCATAATTCTAATGGTTCTATAAACAAATATAAGGCAAGGCTCGTTGTAAAGGGATATTCTCAGATGTTTGGGGTAGACTTTTCAGAAACGTTTGCTCTTGTCACTAGATTAGATACCATAAAGATGTTACTAGCTCTTACTGCACAAAACGGAAATGGATATTTGGAAGAAGAAATTTTTGTAGAACAACCTAAAGGATTCATAGTTCAGGGATAAGAGGAGAAAGTCTATCTGCTGAAAAAGGCCTTGTACGACTTAAAATAAGCTCCAAGGTCTTGGTATAGTAGAATTGATGCACATTTGATAAACTTAGCCTTTGAAAAGAGTCTAAGTGAATTTACTTTGTATGTCAAGAAAGTTGATGATGAAATACTTGTTGTCTCCTTGTGTGTTGATGACTTACTTAAAACAGGAGGTTCAAAGGAGCTGATTGAAGAGTTTAAAGAAAGAATGAAAGATGATTTTGAAATGACTGATCTTAGAAAAATGTCATTTTTCCTTGATATGCAAGGCCACTAGCATGAAGGTGAAATCTTTGTAGGTCAAACAAAATATGCAAAGGAAATTATAAGAAAATTCAAGATGGAGGATTGCAAGCCAACTGCAAC
The DNA here is from genome assembly GCA_027564335.1 of Erythroxylum williamsii. Lineage (NCBI taxonomy): Eukaryota > Viridiplantae > Streptophyta > Magnoliopsida > Malpighiales > Erythroxylaceae > Erythroxylum > Erythroxylum williamsii. Next base: position 67,904,225 of record JANITW010000002.1, read on the forward strand.
TCCCATGAATCAAAAGGAGAAATTCAGCAAAGAAAATGAAGCTGAAAAAGTTGATGAAAAGATGTACAAAAGCTTAATAGACTATTTGATATATTTAACTGCAACCTGGTCAGACGTTATACATGTAGTAGGTTTGCTGTCAAGATACATGCATTATGCTAGTGAGATTCATTTTCAAGCAGCCAAAAGAATTCTCAGATATGTCAAGGGTATGGTCAGCTATGGAAAGAAGTTCAAACAAGTTAAAAGTTCAGCATTCATAGCTATTCCGATAGTGATTGGGCTAGGAGTTCTAATAACATGAGAAGCACTACAGGTTACTGTTTTAGTATTGGTTTTGAAATTTTTTCTTGGCGTTCAAAGAAGCAAGAAGTCGTAGCATAATCTACAGCAGGAGTTGAATATATAGCAGTTGTATCAGTTACAAATCAAGCACTTTGGCTCAGAAAATCATGTCTGATTTACATATGGAGCAAAAGGAGTACGCAAGTTTTTGTTGATAATCAACTTGCAATTTCAATTGCTAAAATTCCTGTGATTCATGGGAAAAACAAAATATTTCAAGATAAAGTTCTATTTTCTAAGAGAGGTGAAAAAGGGAGGCGAGGTACAGCTGATCTATTGCAAGACGGAAGATCAACTTGCTGATTTTTGTTAGAGACCACCTACTCTAACAAAAGATAACTGAAAGTAGCAGAAACCTGCACTAGATTCAAATGCAAACAACAATAGAATAGGAAGGCAAATGGAAAAGAGATGAAGAAACAATGAAAATGGTATTCCTCAGCTAGACTTTGAGAGCTAGCTAAATCTTCAGAAATCCACCTTTCAGTATATGATAACCGAATGTCTATTCTCTCTCCCATAACAACATTTTATTCCCCTTTCTAACTAACACCCACCTGACTCACTCCCCTCTATGATTCCCTAATTTACCCTCACATATTGCCTGAATTGCTAGACTTGGTATTTCTCCTCTTACTATATTGTTGCTGAAATCTGGTCTCAACAATGCACCCCCCCCCCAAAGAGAACCCACCTTGTCCTGAAGGTGGAAGGAAGGAAATTGATTGTTAATTAATTCAAACTTGTCCCACGTGGTCTCAAAATCTGGCAAATCCTTCCACTTAATTAAGACCTTTAGCTCTCCATTAATTCTTCTACGAACTCCCACTAAGGCTGCTGGTTCCACTTTCAGCTGCATATCTTTATCTAAAAAAGAAGGCAGGGGCTGAGAGTGTGCAATAGGAACAATAACTCTCTTAAGTTGGGACACATGGAAGACGTCGTGAATCCTTGCAGTGGTTGGAAGTTGAACTTGATATGTTGTCTCCCCGATCTTGGCTATAATTGGGTAAGGGCCATAATATCTTGGGCTGAACTTTTCATTACTCTTGACAACTAGTGATTTGAACCTGTAAGGCTGCAACTTTTTATAAACCAAATCTCCCACATCAAAAGCCATAGGTCTTTTCCTGGAATCAGCATAGATCTTCAGCTGCTACTGGGTTTTCAACAAATTAGACTTCAGTTTATCTAATATTCAATTCTTATCCACCAATTGTTGATTGATGTTCCTCTACTAAAGATCCTTCATCAGTATACTTGAAAAGAGTGGGTGGTTCTCTGCCATATAGCGCCTTGAAAGGAGTCATGCCAATCGCACTACTGTAGGTGGTGTTAAACTACTACTCCACCCAACGCAACCATTTAGGCCACTCTTTAGGGTGCTCACTCACAAAACATCTTAAATAAGTCTCCAAACATCTGTTTACCACCTTCGTTGGACCATCTGTCTATGGATGATAAGTAGAGCTCATATGCAAGGTAGTACCCGATTGCTTGAACATTTCTTGCCAAAAAATGTTCATAAAAAGTTTGTCTCTATCTGACACAATTATCTTGGGGAAACCATGAAGCCTCACTACTTTTCTAATAAAAATCGCAGTCACCTGTTTAGCAGTATAGGGATGTTTGAGGGCTAGAAAATGATTGAATTTTGTTAACCTGTCCATAATGACAAAAATAGTATCCACTTCCAATGCCTTAGGTAGTCCGCTTATAAAGTCCATGGAAATTTCTTCCCACACTTGAGTAGAAATGGGTAATGGTTAAAATAGGCCAGCAGGTTTTAGGGTTGAATATTTATTTTTTTGGCACACATCACAGCACATGATGAACTGCTTCACATCAAATTTCATTCCCCTCCAATAGACAACATTGGCCAGCCTCTTTTAAGTTCTGAAAAAACCCCGAATGCCCTCCTATCGGAGTTGAATGGAACTCCTTGATCAGTTTCTGTATGTGCGGTCCCTCCGCAGGCAATACTAGCCTATTTTCACAGAGAAGTCGCGAGCCTACCAACTTAAATGGAGGATGACTGTATGGTTGTAATAACAAATCTTATATAAAGCCTTTTAGCTTAGGATCCTGTTAAACCATATCTTCTAGTTGATTTAGTTCTTCATGATATCCTATGCTCAAAGCCATGCATTCGGATTCAGTCCTTCTAAACAAAGCATCTGTTGCCCTGTTTTCTGACATAGGTTTATAAACTATGTCAAACTTGAACCCCAGCAATTTGGTAAACCGTTTATGCTACTCTTCCCCTAACAACCGCTGGTCATTCAAGAAATGCAAGCTCCTTTGATCTGTCTATATGGTAAAGTGCCTGCCCATTAAGTAATGCCTTCATTTCTGGACAGCCCATACTATCGCCATCAATTCTCTTTCATAGACAAGTTTTAGCTGGTTTCTAGCTGAGAATCCTTAGCTTAAATAGGCCATTGGTCTGCCCTCCTGCATTAACACTACTCCCATTCTCACACCCGAAGCATTTGTCTCAACTACAAATGGTTTGGAAAAATCGGGCAAGGTTAGCACAGGGGTAGTAGTCAACATCTATTTGAGTACTTCAAATGCTTTCTGTGTTATATCAATCCACTGGAACTTATCTTTGCATGGCAGATTCATGAGAGGCTTTGCTATACTCCCATACCCCTTGACGAATCTCCTGTAGTAACCAGATAATCCTAGAAATCTCCTTAATGCTTTAACATCTCTCGGGACAGGCCAATTAACAATAGTTTCAATTTTGTTAGGATCTACAGATACACCTTCTGCAGATATGTAATGTCCCAAATACTCCAATCTAAACTACCCAAAAGTGCATTTCTTCAAGTTGGCTACTAAATGGTTATCAATTAGTATTTGCAGGCCTGTTCGGAAATGAACTAAATGATTCTTTAAACTGCCACTATAAACCAATATGTCATCAAAGAAAACTAAAATAAATTTTTTAAGATGAGGCTTGAATAACTTATGCATGAGGGATTGAAAAGTTGCAGGGCGTTCATGAGTCCAAAGGGCATTACCATGAATTCGTAGTGTTCCTCATGGGTTCAGAAAGTTGTCTTGGCTATATCTTCCTCTTTCACTCTGATTTGATGGTACCCCGACTTCAAATCAATCTTAGAAAAGATTTTGGATCCTCCTAATTCATCGAAAATCTCATCAATACAAGGGATTAGATAGTTATCAGGTACTGTCAACTTGTTCAAAACTCTGTAATCTATGCACAACCTTCACCTGCCATCCTTCTTCCTTACTAACAATATTGGGCTAGAATAAGGGTTAGTGCTAGGCCTTATAATCCCGGACTCTAACATTTTCCTTACTAATTTCTCAATTTCATTTTTCTGGTAATAGGGATACCTGTAGGGTCTGACATTAAGTGGTTTAGAACCAGGTTCCAGTTGAATGGCATGGTCAATGGCTCTGTTGGGTGGTAACTTTGTAACTGGCTCCAAAACCCTTCCAAAATCCTGCAGTAAGCTACCAATTTCCTCCATGATTATGGGATCTGAATAACATTGATTCTGTAGCTTATCTAACCTTGTCATCTCCCTTTCGACCTCCACTAATTCCCCATTCAATATTCAAGAATAAACCTTATACCCCTTGCTATAAAAGCTTGACAACAGTTTTAAGGGAAGCTATAGTTGCCCTCGGCGCAATCTCCCCATATAGCTTAATCTTCTGTCCAGCAAGCCTAAACTTCATAATCTATTTTTTCAGTTCAGCAGAATATCTACTATTGTCTCCAGCCACGCAACACCCAAAATGACATCAACACTCTGCATATCCAATGGGAAAAAGACTTATCTCAACACCATCCCTTGTATATTTAGCTCTACCCCCTACAAACTCCAACACTCTGCACCCGATAGTCGTTGCCCAGTCTAATCCTGAAGGGTTTCATGTTACTAACATCCATATTCATTTCTTCTACTAACCCGCTTCTAATGAAGTTATGCGATGCTCCGCTATCCACCAGAATTATTACCTCTGTTTTGGTGATCTTCCCTCTTAGTTTTAGGGTTTGTGGCCCAACAATACCCTTGAGGGCTACGACCGATAACTCTAATTCAGGTAAGGGTTGGGTAGGATTCTCTAGCACATTTGGGTGAAGACATAATACCTGGTTAACGAGCTCAACTTCTTCCTCTTGTAGCTCCGCAGGCTGTTCTTCATTAGCTAAAAATATGTGAAATTGTTTCTCCCTGCACACATATCTTGGCGTGTATTTGGCATTGCATCTATAACAAATGCCCTGTTGTCTCTTGCGCTGCATCTCTTTCGTTGTCAGATGTTTGAAAGGGTAGGAGTGCTCTTGTCGAAACAACCTTCGTCCCTCATTGCTTTGATTAGCCCCCTACTTTTTCGACAATCTATCCTGAATCGGTACATTTCTAGTGTTTGGACTCACTGCCGGAGTCAAGATCTTTCCTCCTTCGATCGTCTTGCGATTAGGGTTCTAGGGGATGGGAGTCAGGTTGGGGTTATTTGCTTAGATCCCCTTCACCCCCCAATTACTTGAGTCCAACACTCCCAAACCTCTATAAGCCTTCAGTGGTCTGATGGTCCTTGTTGGCTGATCTAATAGGGCCCAATTTCGGCCTTCAGTCATCTGGGCTAACTCCATCAGCTGAACCAGGGAATCCATCTGGGCCATCTGAAGCTTAACTCTAATGTCCTCCTTCAACCCATTCATAAATGTCGTCATCACCACCTCCACTGACACATCCCTTAACATTGATGTCATGACTTCAAATTTCTCTGTGTATTCTGCTACCGTCCTTGTTTGCTGTATCTTCAACAATTCTGCTAATGGGTTTCCCACCTGTGTGCCGCCAAACCTTCGGATTACAACTCTCTTAAATGTCTCCCACTCGGCCATTGGTGACCAGTTTTGTCTCCATTGATACCAACTTAGGGCGTCTCCCTCCATGCAAACTGCTATTGCCTGTAACCACCGATCCTGCGACATCCCATTCAGCTCGAAATATTGCTCTACCCGAAAGACCCATCCAAAAGGACCCTCTCTATAAAATAGAGACATTTCAAGCTTCCGATGATTTTTCTCCATTCTTATCGATTCGGTCTGAGCCGAGGTCTCTTCTTCATATTTTTGTTCTGATATTTCTTCTACTCCCCCGGTTACCTCCTTATCTTTTCCTTTGTTCTCAATTCTCCTTAAAATTTCGAAAATGGAGGAAATGTCTCATGCCATCTTATAAAACTTGGTCTCTACTCTAGCAAGATCCTCTATGATCCTCAACATTTCTTTTTCTACATTATCGATTCTAGCCTCCAACCTTATTGATACCATTCCCAATCACAAGATTGCTCTAATATCAATTTGTTAGAGACCACTTGCTCTAACAAAAGATAAACAACAATAGAATAGGAAGGCAAATGGAAAAGAGACGATGAAACAATGAAAATGGTATTCCTCAGCTAGACTTTGAGAGCTAGCTAAATCTTCAGAAATCCACCTTTTAGTATATGATAACCGAATGTCTATTCTCTTTCCCATAACAACATTTTATTCCCCTTTTTCTAACTAGCACCCACCTGACTCACTTCCTTCTATGATTTTCCAATTTACCCTCACATATTGCCTGAATTGTTAGACTTGGTATTTCTCCTCTTACTGTATTGTTACCGAAATCTGGTCTCAACAATTTTCTAACAAAATCATTTCCTAAAGCAAGATTAGACAAGAAATCAGTGTATGCAGTCTTTTAGTCACGGAGGAGATTGTTGGAGTGACTCCAGCTGCACATGCTTGAAAGAGTCAAGCTTTAGTTAGATGGTGAACTATTCTTCATGCCGTTTTTTAGGAAGTTTTTCGTTTCATCTTGTAGCAGATTTTTCGGCAATTTGGTTATATTTCTGGTGTATAAATAACTGATGTCGAGATCAATAAAAGATATCAGTTTTCCTTTTATATTTGTTCTTTATTCTGCTCAAAACCAACAGGACAGCTACGACCCTGAGCTGCTAAAAAAACAGATGATTTGTAGCTGAGGGTCCCAAGCTAAAGCTTGGCTTCAACAACAGAGCGTGATTCGTGTGAACGACAATGAGAAAAAGAACAAAGCATGCACACAAAAAAAGAGTTTGATACAGAAAAAGTGAAAAAGTATAGGAAGTTAAACCCTTCGTAATCATTCTTCCAGGTCTGAATTCAAATAGGAAGTAAGAAATTAGTGTTCACGTTATCAATCACTTCCACCAATTAGTGTTGACGTTATCAATCACTTCCACCCATCCAACTTCAGTACTTGCCTTATCTTTTGGGCATTCATAAGTCAAGTTAGGTACATATAGTCTTTCTTGTTTTCCTTTAATCAAATAATCTTAGTGTATATAGCCCCAGTCTGCTCAGCTTTCTTGAAAAAGGTACAAAGCCAACAGCTCCAAGATCATTCAAACGATGGGCCATTAGTACAATCAGATGAATCTAGTTGTTGAAGTTGATCCATCGCATAATAAGCAACTTCATCTTATGGGGTCATCAAGGAAATGATACAAAAAAGTTGCAATGAGAATGTTGAATTTACAAAATTTAGGTCTTTGTCTCCGTATAAGACAGACAAACTTTTTGACGAAGTGATAGGCTTCAGATCTGGATCACTGAGGACTTGAGTTGAATTGCTTTTGGGTTGCGGTTCCTAATGGATCTGCATGATTCCTCGTGTCTAAAAGTCTTTAAGCTTATCGAGCAGTGTCGGAGGTTGTCTCCAATGTAGGATATCCGATGATGAAGTTAGGTGTAGGTTTGAGGTATATTATGTAATAATTGACGAGACATATTCTACTTGAGATTCACGTAATTGAAAATTTGCAGCTTATTGACATGACTGAAGATCCCCAATTTACTTCCCAGGCTTGGAGCTTTTGCCCAAATTCTGACCGGAGGCCTCGGAAAGCAGAAGCTTCTCGGAATCTTGGTCTTCAATATAAACCCAAGGATCCCTCCTCATTTAGAGATTGCTTCCTACAAAATTGAGTTTTGAAATCTTATGCTCTTGAGAGTTGGAAATAAGATGAGAGACAGAAGTTGTACAGTATAGAAACACATGATAATCTCGTTTTAAATAGTTTGTTACTGATTGAGTCTTACTGGTTAATCGTTTGAGCGCTGCCGTTGCTTGAACCTCCCGTCACGGACACATACCTATATCCCAGCTGACTAACTCTCACTTCTAGGGCATCAATGCCTACTTTATAATGTCCTACCACCTACTAGACATAGACCCTTCAAGTGCTCTCTTTCAATATATGCATCATAATAAGGTTTGCAGACAGATAGGGTGGTTCAGTATCTATTTGTTTTATTATGGGAACATACAAGTAAAAGATGTTTTTCCCCAACTTGGAGGATGGCAATCAATAGGGATTCAAGTTGGCTTGCATAATTTATCATGTGATGATTTGCAAGGCACTCTCTAAGGGTTGGGGCATTCCCCCCTTCACTAACTTCGTTAGAATTGGAGCTTGCTCCTGTTGTATGTTTGAGTTTTTGTTGTATGTGAGAGCTTATGAATGCTTGATTGCTTCTATCTCTGTGTAGCAGAATAAGAATTGCCGCTCAGTCTTGGTGCAGTTTCAAGAGTTTCTTGCCAACTCTTTTAGGGTCGTATCATGTTTTAACGTCATGTTAGATAAATTTCAAGTGGTTCATTCCATGAAGTAATTTCACAGACCTTGATTTATACTCATTCAACTACAGTTTGGTCTCGTGTGAGAAGATTGATAACATTGAAAATGATCCACCAACTTTCACATAAGAGCTTACAAACTGAGATCACTCAGCTGACGACAAGATTGAGCTTACATTACATACACAGCAAAATACTCCCTGGATCTGACGCCAAAGGAAACGCAATTCAAGGGACGCCGATTCGACTCAACGAGAGGCTGAGGGTTTTTCATGATAACCAACCACAGCACATGTAATGGTGTGTTGGCATTCGTCCATTTTGGCGAATAAACTCTGCCTGGGCTGCAGTTCTTTCTGCATCTCGGTTTTTTCTGGCTTCAGCTGCTGCTCTTTTTTCATCTGATTTTTGTCGTGTTAAGGCAATCTTCTTTACCATTCTGGCTTGAGCCTGAGCTCGCATCTGTTCCACTTGGGCCTGAGGAGAGAAAGATTCTAGTTATATATGGTCAATTTTGCCCATAAACTGCAGTCTCAGCAATCATTCACAAGTAACTTCTTCTTGTAAAGCAAAGGCTTAAGAGAAATCACATACAGGTTTTAAGAACCACAGAAGTTTGCTTAGTGTTACAATCATTACTTAGCTGGTTTTTATCTTAATCAGCAGCCACCGAGATTGTCAATTTTATAAATTCTGGGACTTTATGCAGCTAATGTCTCATTTTTTTCCGCAGAAAGCGTATAAAATCACCACCAAAATGAAAATAAGTACCTCTACTCTCCTCATCTCGGCTTCTAGCTTAGCCTTTTGCTGACTTTCCCATGCTTGGATTTTAATTTCTTCGCGCTTATATCTGAAAAATATTACACCACTCAGCAAATTAAATTACGTCGAGAACATCTTAAGATAGCAATTTAAAATAACATGCTTGTTACAGAATCTACATTTTGAGTGCAAGAGTATGGAAAAACCTTGCCATGTGTTTGGACTTTTCAGCACCCTCCCATGCGGCAGCACGTTTTTCAAACTCAACTCTCTCAAACTTCTCAACATCATTAGCTACAACAGATGTGTTCTTATCCCGATCATCTTTACTGGCCCAAGCAGCAATATTCATCTTCCCAAGCTGGACTCCAAGGGCTACAATCTCTCTCCTTGTCTTTAATTTCAACTCTTGCTCAGTCAAATCCTTTCTGACATTCTCAGAGCCACCTTTTGAATGATTGTTCATATTGTGCTCCACAGGAGTGGATGCCGGTGCCCCTCTTCGGGGAGTAGATGGAACAGAAGAAGTAGGGCTGCGGAGGGGAGTTGTTGCGTCAACAGGTGTAGCAGTCCTCGAAGGTTCTTGACTAGGAACAGGGGTCATTTCTGTTCCCATGTCTCTCATACATACTGATCTTAAGACAGGAGCAACTGCAAGGTCATAATATTAAATCATCAGCTTCAAATATGATATTTGTAAAGTAGACAAAATAAAAAGGTTGTATAATGCAAATACTCCACTATGTGGGGCAACTTTAGATAGTTATATCAAAATTGCAGGCAGTTATTGAACCCAAATCAAATCTGTTAACATCATACTGAAGGACAACTATCAAATCTATATTGCATCTAAACTGTATTGGAGCAGGTAATAGAATGAAGAGTTTGGGGGAGTATACATTTTGTCCCAACAGATGGAACTCTATCGGAATGTTTGGACTTTAAGGTACAATCCCACAAAGCATTCCGCTATTCTTGCATGTTGAGAGTTTAAGCGTGGATGACCCCATATAACAAGGATATCTTGGTGAGGTACATCACCTATATATCAAGAATTCTAGTTTTAACATTGCTTTTGATAATCTTCCATATCAAAAAGAACACTGTAGCAAAATCTATTTCATTGCACAAATTATTTCAAGCTTCTTTTCCCATCTTTCTGGTTTAATTGGTTTTTCCTGGGTAATCTATCCCAGGTTTGTTAGTAAGGTCTACTGTCCATATATTGTTTCCATATATAGGATTATTAATTGTAAATATCTTTGTAATTATTCTG
>JANITW010000002.1:67940545-67962717 GCA_027564335.1 Erythroxylum williamsii
ATGAAACTCATCTTTTGGAGCATGAATTATGGATTTGTTTGTTTAAATCACATGAAAGCAGGTTTCAAGTTTGTTTTTCCAGCAGACCCATTAATCTTCCGCGGGACTTTTCCTTAAATGTATAATTAGCATATTTCACGTCACGCTCTCATGTCCGATGTTGGGCTCCGGCAGCGGGATCCAACAATCTAAGTGAGAATATTAGGGGGAGCGAGTCTGGGGAGTCATTAAGGGCAACTTATAGCATCGAGAGTAGGGGAGGGAAAAACAATGAGGAAGCAAAGGGAAACCAAGAAAATCGAAGTCTAACAGGCAGAGTAAGTCTAGGAGCAGGTCATAGATGATGTGTTGGGGTTGTAGGGGTAAATGTCATCCTAAGAAAGAGTGTCCTAACCCAAAGAAAAAGAAAGATAATCGAAAATACCATGATGATAGTGATTCATTAGTGAACTCTACTTCAGATGATGTGGGTGACGCTTTAATCATTAGTGTTGATAGTTCCATCGAGTCTTGGATATTGGACTCTGATGCACATTTCACTCTTCAACATGTAGGGAGTTATTTCACAACTTTAATTCTGGGAAGTTAGGGAAGGTTTATCTTGTTGATAATGAACCTTTGGATATTATGGGGAAGGGAGATGTCGTGATCAAGACTTTGAGTGGGAGTATATGGAAACTGGAAGATGTTAGGTTGATTCCGAACTTAAAGAAAAATTTGATTTTCAGTGGGTCAACTGGACTCATGTGGTTACAAATCGTGTTTGGTGATGAGTCTTTGAAGGTCTCTAAGGGTGTCATGGTGGTAGCATAGGGGACATGCAGAGTGTTCTAAAATGGTTGTCGCAACAACAGATGATAACACCAAGCTATGGTATAATAGGATTGGTTATATACGCAAGAAAGTGATGGAAATTTTAACCTCAAAGGGTATTCTGCCTGGTTTGAAATTATTGGATTTGCGTCTGTGTAAGAGTTACGTCTCAGGAAAATAGAAAAATGGTAACTTTCACAAAGACCAAGAGAGAGTTGAGGGCAGAGAGGCTTGATTTAGTACACACTGATGTGTGCTGGCCCTATAAGGTGAAATCCCTAGGTGACTAGCGGTATTTTGTAACCTTCATAGATGTCTGCAATAGGAAGGTACGAGTATACTTCCTAAAACATAAGTCTGAGGTGTTGAAATTTTTTGAGTTTAGAGAGCTGAGGTTGAGAATCAGACTAGCAGGAAAATCAAATGCATCAAATCTGATAATAGAGGTAAGTATGACAAGAAAGAATTTAAGAAACAACGTGCAGTGAACGACATTAGATTGATGAGAACAGTACTAGGGAAGGCTTGTCAGAATGGACTTACAGAAAGAATGAACGGACGCTGCTTGAACTTGCTAGAAGCATGAGAATCCACGCAGGGCTCCCAAAGGTCTTTTGGGTTGATGTAGTCAGTACAACAACATATTTGATCAACAAAGGGCGTTCAGTTCCTTTGGAGTTAAAAATTCCTGAAGAGATGTGGTCTGGCAAAGAGATAAATCTTTCCCACCTAAGAATTGGATGTGTTGCTTATGTTCATTCTGAAAGTCTAGGTAAATTAGACCTAAAGGCCGTGAAATGTTATTTCATAGGGTATGGTTTGAATTAGTTTGGATATCGATTTTGGGATCCTAAGAATGAGAAAATTATGAGATGTTGTGATGTGACTTTTTTGGCGAAACTGCCTTATACAAGGACAATTTTGGTGGTGATTCTGCTATAATTGAAAAAGTGGGAGAAGAATGGGAAATTATTGCATTAGAAGTTCCTAGTAATAAAGGTACTACTATAAAGACGAATGATGTTCATACTCTATAGCTTCTGATTCGAAGGAATTTGAGGATGATATACCATTGGCTAGTCCAAGGCCAACAGGGAATGAGTCAAAAATAGGCATGCCAGGTGGAAGCTCTAATCAAGGTATGAGGAGAATAGTCTCAGAGCCAGAGTTCAGGAAATCCATAAGGGTGAACAGAGATAAAGCTCCTAACTGATATTCTCCTTCTATGAATTTTCTATTGCTTATAGATGTAGGTGAACTTGAGTTCTATGATGAAGCTATGGTTATGAGTGACTCGTTGGAGTGGAAGAAGGCCATGAACGAGGACATGAAATTTCTAGAGAAGAACAAAACATGGATTTTGTCTAAGTTACTTGTGGAGAGGAAGACACTACAAAAAAAGAGGGTTTGTAGGCTAAAAAAGGAACTTGATGGGAGCATTAGGTACAAGGCCAGGATGGTGGTCAAGCATTCATAGAAAAAGGGCATTGATTATAATGCGATATTTTCTCCTGTGATGAAATTGACTACTATCAGAATCTTATTGAGTATAGTAGCTTCTAAGAATCTGTTCTCGGAACAGATGCATGTAAAAACTGCCGTTTTTATATAGTGATTTGGAGGAGGATATTTATACGCAACAATCAAAAGGTTTTCAAGTTCTAGGCAAGGAGAACTTGGTGTGCAAGCTCAAAAGAAGCATGTATGGATTCAAGCAGGCTCCTAGACAGTGGTATAAGAAGCTTGACACTTTCATATGCAACATTGGGTTTGTGAGATTTAAAAGTGATCATTGTTGCTACTTTCAAAGATATGAGAAATGATTATGTTTACTTACTTCTGTATGTAGATGATATACCTACTATAGGGACAAGCATAAATGTGATCAATAATTTGAAAAAGGAATTGCCGCGTAAGTTTGAGATGAAAGATATGGGTGAGGCTACACAGATACTTGGCATGAGGATTACTAGGGACAAATCAGCAGGTTGGTTGAAATTGTCTCATAAATAGTACATCCAAAACGTGTTTTGTAGATTTAGTGTGCAGGATGCTAAGCCCAGGGATACACTGCTTCCGAGCAATCTTAAGCTTTTTAAGGAGCAGTGCCCAACAACTGATGAGGAGAAGGAACATATAGCATATGTCCCCCATGCATCTGTAGTTGTGAGCTTGATGTATACTATAGTCTATACTAGGCCTGATATTGCTCATGCAATGAGAGTTATGAGTAGGTATATGTCCAATCCAGGTAAAGAAAATTGGAAAGCTTTGAAATGACTATTGAGGTATTTGAAAGGTACTTCAAATATGATGCTTTGCTTTAGGAGGAAAGAAGTGAAACTTAAGGGGTTCATTAATGTTGATCTCAATGGGGATGTTGATACGAGCAAGAGTACTTCTGGGTATGTTTTCACCATTGGTGGTACAACGGTAAGCTGGATGTCTAGGCTACAGAGGTGTGTCTCTTTGTCAACGACCGAGTCTGAGTATGTGGCAATGTCAGAGGCAAGTAAGGTGATAGTTTAGCTCAAGAACTTCCTAGAGGAAATAGGTAAACGGCAGGAATGATGTGTTCTCGTCAGTAATAGTCAGAGTGCTATTTAATTAGCTAAGAATCTTATGTTTCACTCCTGAACCAAACATATAAATCCGAAGTTTGGTTGAAGATGGTGTGTCGTATTTGGAGAAGGTGTTGGGTGCTAGGAACCCAGCAAATATGCTCATTAAAGGGGTGAGTGTGAACAAATTGAGGTTGTGTCGGACCTCAGTTGGCCTTCGGTGATTGCATATGGAGGTGTTCGATGCATTAGATGCGAGTGTGTGATTGATGGTGATGTATAAGCACTTTTTTTTGGATGTCTTCATGTATTACAGTCTCCAAGTGGGAGGTTGTTATGCATGGAGACTAAATGAAGAGACGTGGTGGGGCCCAAGGCCTACTTTAATTAGTTTCCTTCTTCCTAGTGTATTGGCTGATGATAAAAACATCTAAAATCTTTTTCTAAGATTAACGAGAGGCAACAAAGAGTGATTTATGTGTGCCTTGTAATCACATCTATTTACTCTTGAAAATCTCTAGTACATTGTTTCCGTAGTTTTTCTCCCAGTTTTCAAGTTTTCATGTTAAACTTGGTGTTCATTGTTATTGTTATTGTTATTGTTTTCTTTTTCTTGTTTATTATTGCGTTTATTATTGTTGTGTTTGGTGCAATTGGAATTGCCACGATCCCAACACAACCCACAACAACCTTGTTGCCCTATTCTTTCAAGCAGAGGAACTTGAGATCTAAAATTTAAAAGGAACTTGCCATTGTGCAAAGTGAGAGCATGCAAATCATTTTGAGGATACTTGGATCTCTGTGGTCACAAGTTTCTTATATCCTTTTAATCTGGAGCATAGTCAATAAAGGGAAGGTGTTGAGGTGGAGTATATTTGAACACAAGACATTTAATAATGTAGAGCTCTTGAATGAGACGAAAACATCCTCATCATTTCCATATATAATTCACTCCTGCCATCTGGGAATGTTTTCAAACCTCACAATTTGGAGGCACTAAAATGAATTCTTTATAGATATACATCTACCACAACTTAAGACCTATCGATACAATTTTTGGAAAATTTGTAATTGAGACATTTTTAGGTGCATTGTGGGTAGAAGGAGAATAATAAATTTTCCTTCAATTTTCGAATCAATATATTATTAGCCATTTGTTTAAGTTCTTTTAGCGTCTTCTTAGTGATAACAAAGGCATCACGGAGAGGAAGAAGAGAAAATAAATTATTTTCATAATTTATATTTTATTGATGTGAAAAACAAATTTTAGATATTGTTTATGTGTCAAATATGATAGATGATATGGTACGTTACTTTAATAACTTTAACAAAAAGACTAACAAAATTAAATATTTGATTACTATTTTTGTAAAATTTAAAATTTTATAAACATTAAAATTTTAATAAATGAATATTCGATAAATTAATAATCTTGATTAAATAATAATTTTTTCCGATCCTGACTTAGGTTCATGAAATAAAATAATAACCTTATTAAGTGCATAAGATAATAGTTTTTAAAAAAATTTCTTCGGATCTACTGAAAATATAAAATAATAGTAATCATAAAATATGCATAAAATATAAAATAAAGGTTACCTTTATTTATGGTTTTATAAGTGGTGGGGAAGAATATATTAAATGATGATGTGGTGGGGAAGAATCTGGTGGAAGGAAAGTGAAACAGAAAAGAGGGAACGGCAGCAGACTGATGGAGTTACGTGTAAATGTAGCAGCAAGTTCATGACTCATGAGCCACAAGTATCTGCAAATATGAAACAGTCGTGATCCTTTGGAAGATCTGAATAATTTATTATATTTATGTACTTTTGATTATATTCAAGTTCTTAGTTACTTGAATGAAGAATTAAACATAAGATTGCATGACAAGTCATACTCACACCATCAACTCGTTGGATCTTCCTCTCTAAATGCCTATCCTTCATCGATCAATACACAGCTGTGCCTGTCCTCACGCCCCACATAATATATGTAAAGAAAAGAATGATCACTCGAAACACTTCTGAACCTGTAGTTAGGGTTTTTCTCCGACGGGACAGAAACCGCCTGGGAGCAATCGGATTCGACGGCTGGATCAAGCACATTGCATTAGGTTACGGGGCTGGAGCAGCCGGTCCCCAGGAAGATCAGAGCCAACCTATCACGGCATGATTATCAACGGTCGTTGTTGCGCTTCAGACAAAGTCTCTGATTTGGTGTGCTTGTCTCGTTCTTGAAACCGGTGAAATGACCTCACGCACATGACCGATATTTGGGTGGCTGTGATTTAACCGACAAAATCACTGTACTTTTGCTTCTTTCTCGGTAAAAAGCTGAGCTCCGCAGTGTTGTTCCTATACCAAATCCAACTATATAATGGTCCAATCTTTTTCTTTCTTGTGACTGATAACTAGTATATTGAAATGCCCTTTCGTTTCAAGTCGTCGAAGGCTCTGGGTAATAGTTGCAAGTTTGATGCTTTATTTCGGCGACATGCACCTGTGCTTGGGATTGAGTTCGGTTCCATTCAAGCAGAGGTTAGGCCTTCGTGTCATTTTTCTTTTCGCTCACTCATATTTTCAAAAACAATTAGCATTAGTTTTGGGGCTCATGAGAATTGCAATCATAAGAACGAGCGCTTTAACAAGTATGGGCTAATGGGTTCTGAAGATGATGATTGTACAATAGCTAAAAATTCTAGATTGGGTTTTTGTAGCCAGGTAGAAGTATCGGATGAAGATGAGGAGGATGATAATAGGGAAGAAGTGGGAGAAGGTGGTTATGAAAGTTGTGGTGATAAAGATGATAATGAGTTTATGGTTTTCAGATCATCTGATGGGCTTAATCGGCAAAGGGAAGAGGTTATGAGAAGTGAGGTTGGGGATGAGGATTTTCAACACACTTTGGTGAGAGAAATTTGTAGGTTGATTGAACTTAGGTCTGCTTGGAACCCTAAGCTTGAAGGGGAGTTGAGGCATTTACTCAGAAGTCTGAAGCCACGACAAGTTTGTGCTGTTTTGCGGTCTCAAGCTGATGAAAGAGTTGCTTTACAATTCTTCTATTGGGCTGACCGGCAATGGCGCTACCGGCACGACCCAATTGTATATTATGCAATGCTTGAGGTCCTCGGTAAAACTAAGCTCTGTCAGGGTGCTAGGAGGGTGCTCCGCCTTATGACTCGCAGGGGAATCTATCGTTGTCCGGAAGCTTATTGTCATGTAATGTTAGCATATAGTCGGGCGGGTAAGTTGAGGAGTGCAATGCAGATGTTGACTTTGATGCACAAAGCAGGTGTTGAACCAAATTTGTTGACATGTAATACTGCTATTCATGTTTTACTGATGGCAAATAGGTTGGAAAAGGCATTGAGGTTTGTAGAAAGAATGCAACTTGTTGGAATTGCACCAAATGTGATAACTTATAATTGTTTAATCAAGGGATACTGCAATGTTCATCGAATTGAAGAAGCCATTGAGCTAATTGATCAAATGCCATTCAAAGGATGCTCCCCTGATAAAGTTAGTTATCACACTGTTATTGGTTTTCTTACTAAGGACAAACGGATCAAAGAGATAAGAGAGTTAATGAAGAAGATGAGGGAGGGCAGTGGGTTATTACCAGATCATGTTACTTATAATACTGTGATCCATATGCTTTGTAAGCATAGCCATGCAGATGAAGCACTTGAGTTTATAAAGGAAGCAGACGAAATAGGATTTTGTGTTGACAAGGTTGAGTACAGTGCAATTGTTGACTCCTTTTGTAAGATGGGCAAGATGGACAGGGCAAAAGAAATTGTGAATGCGATGTTCAAAAAGGGTTGTATACCTGATGTGGTGACATACACTTCTGTTGTCAATGGACTTTGTCAGGTTGGGAACGTAGAGCAAGCTAAAAAGATGCTTCAACAAATGCATAAGCATGGTTGCAAGCCAAATGCTGTGACATATACAGCCCTGTTAAATGGGCTTTGTCGAAATGGGAAGTCATTAGAGGCTAGGGAGATGATGAATATGAGTGAGGAAGATTGGTGGGCTCCAAATGCTATCACGTATAGTGTTGTGATGCATGGGCTGCAGCGAGAGGGAAAATTGTTGGATGCATGTGATGTTGTCAGGGAGATGGTTAGAAAGGGTTTCTTCCCAACTCCAGTTGAAATTAATTTATTAATCAAGTCACTCTGCCTCGAGGGGAAAATGAACGAGGCAAAACTGTTCATGGAAGAGTGTCTGAACAAGGGATGTGCTGTCAATGTTGTAAACTTTACTACCTTGATTCATGGCTTTTGCAAGAAGGATGATGTAGAAGCAGCTTTGTCATTATTTGATGACATGTATCTTATAAATAAACATCCTGATACCATCACTTATACAGCTATAGTTGATGCATTGGCAAGGAACGGTAGAATACGGGAAGCTACAGAGTTCACAAAAAAAATGCTTACTAAGGGTCTGAATCCTACACCTGTGACATATAGAACAGTGATTCATCATTATTGCCAAATGGGCAAAGTGGATGATTTGTTGATATTGTTAGATAAAATGCTGTCACGGCAGAAGTGCAGGACGGTATATAATCAAGTGATTGAGAAGCTCTGTAGTTTTGGAAACACGGAAGCAGCTGATAAACTCCTTAGTAAGATTTTGAGAACAGCCTCAAGAATTGATGCCAAAACATGTCATGTGCTGATGGAGAGTTACATGAGGAAAGGGAATCCTTTTTCTGCTTATAAAGTGGCTAGTCGGATGTTTAATCGAAATCTGATTCCTGATTTGAAGTTGTGTGAGAAGGTGAGCAAGAAACTGTTGTTGGAAGGAAAATCAGCAGAGGCAGATAACCTGATTCTAAGGTTTGTTGAGCGTGGTAATGTTTTACCTCAATGTCAGCAGCATCTGCAAAGCTAATGCATTCTTTGCATATGATTGATGCACTCTTAGTTTTGAGAACTTCGTTGGATTTCAACTCGGTAAGACGTTTTTCCATTTTAATACATATGTGTTTCATGATTCTTTTTTTTCCATTTTGCACTGTCTTTTTGGATATTTCATTGAGTTATAGGTTAGGTCACTGATGTGACACTTAAGCAGGTAACACTGTTTAATTATGTTTGTAAATTATGCAAACAGTTACTTGATATGAACAGATGGGATCTTTTGGTTTTAGGTTAAAAAGTACACCATAACAATATCCATATGCCCAGGCAGCTTTTCCAAGCTTTGGTGATGTGATCTTATAGTGATGTTCATAACACCAGAAAATAGTTTCAATGGTAACTGTACCACTTTCACTGCTGTGTGGAAAGCAGAAATGTATCTAGATGTATAAGATAGAAACTTTGTGTGATGGTGCAGGGAAAAAGAAGATTATTATAGAAATAGACAGATCCATGTTGGTTTATTCTGTGCAGTTCTTTGTACACATCAAGCACTTTTTTAAAGCTTTCTTAAAGCTGTTGACTCATGTAGGGAGTGGAGTTTCTATGTGAATGAAACAAGAGGGTATAGAAAATATCAGAAGAACACCCACTTTATTTCTCTAATTATATGCAATTTATACATGAGTATAATCTATTCAATACTACTAAACTATTGGATTTTCGGTATATACTGACTTATCATATCTATAGTATATCTTATCTTATTTACTAGAAGATAAACTTATCTCCTAGAAGATAATCTCCTAAGCTAACTAAACTTATCTAAGATAATTATCCAACACTCCCTTTCAAGTTGAGGAATAGATATTTATCATTCCCAACTTGCTTAGAATTGTCTCGAATCTAGGCGTAGGCATGATATTTGTGAAGATATCGACTTCCTGTGCTTCAGTAGGGACATAGCATAGATCAATGCTCCCTTTTTCTATTTCACATTTGATAAAGCTCCTGTCAATTCTAATATATTTTGTTTGATCATGTTGAACAGGATTCTTCACTATACTGATGGCTGATTTACTATCACTAAAAACTTTGATGGGAGAGAAAATGGTGATCTGTAGGTCCTACATCAACCTCTCTAGCCAAATAACTTCACAAATTCCTTGTGCCCCTAAACTCTGCTTCTGAACTGCTTCTTGCTACTACGGACTGCTTCTTGCTTCTCCTTGTGACAAGATTCTCCAATAGTTTAGTACAATAACCTGATGTTGACCTACTGTCTTCAATACAACCAGCCCAATCTGCATCCGTGAACCCTTCTATGCTTTTTTTCTCATTTTTCCGAACCATTAATCCTCTACTTGGACTACGTTTGAGATATTTCAGAATATGATGACTGCCTCTAAATGTCTTTAAGTTGGAGAGTGCATAAATTGGCTAACAATACTCATAGAATAAGCAATATTTGGTCTGGTTAGTGACAAATAGATAAGTTTTCCTACTAACCTTTGGTATCTTCCTTTGTCAACAGGAGGATCTTCTTCATTTTTCTTGAATTTCTAGTTACTCTCCAGTGGAGTTCCCATAGGTTTGCATCCCATCTTTCCTGTTTCCTCCAGTAAATCAAGAATGCATTTTCTTTGAGATATGAAAATACCTACCTTCTAGCGATCTCTATTCCAAGAAAGTGTCTTAATGCTCCAAGGTCTTTTACCCTAAATTCCAGCCTCAATTTTTGTTTAAGATCATGGATCTCACTAGTTTCAATGCCTGTGATTATAATATCATCATTTCTTTCCATTTTTTCCACACTTTACAAACATTGAGTGATCAGCTTGTCCCTATTTGTATCTAAACTTGCAAAGAGTGTCATTAAACCTCTTAAATCATGCTCGTGGAGACTGTTTGAGGCCATATAAAGATTTTTTCAGTTTGCAAACTCTTCCCCTTCTTTCTTCGATTTCAAAACCCGGTGGTATCCTCGTATATATTTCCTCATCTAATGTACCATTTAGGAAGGCATTTTTAATGTCGAGCTGATGGAGTTCCCAATCTAAATTTGCAGCCAATGATAGAAGGACTCTAATTTTGTTCAACTTCGCAACTGGAGCAAATGTCTCCTTATAATCTATTCCATAGGTTTGTGTAAAGCCTTGAGCCAGCAATCTAGCCTTATACCGTTCAATCTCTCGGTGAACACCCACTTGCTACCAACCACCTTTTTCCCTTCGAGTAGATCTACAATCTCCCATGTTTTATTATCAAGTTAAGCTTTCATTGACCAATTGTTGGTCATGTATGCAGGTAAAGTCTTTTATGAAAGACTGGTGGAGTTTTTGAAAGAAAGGGCCTCAGTCAGTGGTTCACACCATTAAAAATTACGACTGGGAATTGAATGCTTGTGAAATCTGGTCTTAGTTCATCAGAGTTTGAGGTGGCTAAGGACAGGTAAATTAATGCCTTTCTACCCACCCCTTTATAACTTCTTTGTTGGGAGATGAGTCTCACTATGATATACAGCAGATTTATGGGTTTCGTTTGCCTTTATGCAGTTTGCATTTTCAGCCAAGATTACATATATTTTTTTGGTAAATAAGATTACATATATTGGCATCATGATGGGAGGCAATGACGTTTATCAACAATAATTGAAACAAACAATCCCTTTGGCTAATGCATTGGTGTCAAGGTATTCAATTGTATGATGATAGCTTGTATTGTTTCTTCACATTAGCAACATGAAAGCACCTCCAAACAAAAGGCGGGGAGTCCCTGAAACCATTTGGGAGCTACCCCGTGTTTTTGCTTGATGCTTTCAAGGCATAAAATCATACTTTTGGTTTAGAATAATACTTTTTGTATGGTTGGACTCATTCTTGAAGATTTCTTTTAATATTCTAAAAAATTCTCATACTTCACTGAATTGATGCATATTTTTGTTATTATTTTGTTAAAAAAGTTGACGTAATTTATATGTAACGTGATTATGTATTAGTTCTATGAAAAAGTTTGACAGGAAAATTAATAAAAGATGTGTGTATATATTTAACAAAGAAAGATGTGTTTTTAGGTATTAAAATATAAAAGATTTTAAAGAATGAGTCAATGTAAGTGGTGTAAATGTCATCATCCCTTGTGTTTATTATCAGTGGCACCAGAATTTGGATGCCGCTGCCTTTGCATTAACAAGTGCTATTAGAATGAAGCAGTATATATATTTTGTTCGAGTTGGATCAACTTCCTATTCTTTGTATCTCTCTGGTCTTGGAAAGGCCAAAGAGCAGTCTTTTTTTAATACTTCCCTAGCAATTATGTTCCAAGAATATCTGAATCCTTAAATGTTAAAGGCTCTTGATAGGGCTAGCGGGAAGATAATATCTCACTGATAATTTGATGGATACATTTCGAAAATAGGTTGGACCAATTAGTTCTTTCTGGAATATGAATTCCGGTTCATATTCTCTTTCTAACTGATTTTTTTTTTTTCAGTAGGAGGACATGTAATGTTTTGGATAGCATTTGACGAGGTAGAAGCCTGAGAAGGAAACACCAATACAAGCAAATGAAAGCAACCTTATTAGCCATTTGGTTCTCCTCAAAAACCGATTTTGAATGAGCAAATCCATTTATTTCTGGACCTCAAAACAGAATAGCGAAGTTATTTACATACTTAGATCCTTCCAAACATTATGCATATGCCTCTGTACACAGTATACCATGCTTTAAAAGGTTATCAGTTGATAGCCTCTAAATTCAGTAGTTGTATTGAAACGTAAAACCGTAATTTTGAATTGAATTTTTTATTAGGATAAGTATTTCCTAAATTAAGAAGTTGTTTAAAATCAGACAGTTTCATTGATTCAGGACAAGTCTCGACTTGAATCATTGATATGAAAAAAGTACTACAGCTAGGATGCTTCGGACATGCACTTGCTTTTATAATTGGATGCATTAGAAGGTACCTCTCTCCAGCCTATAATGCGTAAAATGCGAGTACTTAAATATATTTGGGTTGGTGTATTTAGCTGTTAGCGAGTTTTGGAAGATCCTTATTTGTCTTCCCATCAAATACGTCAGACACATTTGTTTGCAATTATCATCTGAATTATGTTCGATACTCGTACCTTCAAAGGGGGAAACACACAGGAAACTTCGTACCCAATATTTCAGGGAATCCTGTTTCTAATAGTCCCTGAACAGGACCATATTAGTTGAATCCCTCATCCAATTGCAGTCTGATTTCATGGCTATGTTCATCTAGTACTTGAGCAGAAACTATATAGCACCTTCTTCTGTTGTTAGTGTACGATATAATAGTATTCACTTTGATGCTCATGAATATGAATATGATGGTGGTAGAGTAGTACTTCCAATTCTGCTAATAATGGAATACATCTCTTTGACTGATGGCGACTGTTGACTGGTTCACGGACATGTATTTTGTATATTTTTTACTTTAGGACAAATTCGATTAGTCTATTCCTTTGTCTAGTTGAAAGACAAATTGTCCACACTGTGTATTGGATTCCTCTCCGATACACAGTTGGAGGGCAATGAAAACGTAAAGAAAAGGCGAATAGATATTTGTTTCTACTCTATGTCATCAAATCTCATTTATATATTTATATGAGATTTATATAAATGTGTGAACAAAATTAAATGACACAAGATTTTCGTTCCAAAGAAAAGGAAAAAAATTCTCTACTCTTGTCAACCAGTTCTTATTCTATTTTATTAAATTTTATTCACATATTTATATAGGATCTATTTAAATGTGTAGATAACATTTAAATAATCAGTGTTGAAACACTCCAACAAAAATCGACAATCTCGTTCTAAAGAAAAGGGTCATTTGTTGCTTTCCAAGTAATGTTTTGTTTAATAATGGATGTTCCCTTTCCCCACCACACTGAGCGGTATTATCTTTGGTTTGTGCTGTGGACCACAAGGCACAACATGATGTAAACTGAAACACGCGCAAGTAAGCAGTTTAGATTACTCTAATAGATTCAAAAGATAAGTCATGTTTTGTAACCAAAAAAAAAAAGAAGATAGTCATGTTTGTATCATCTTAATACGTAATGATGAATATGGTTTTAATCTCTTTATTGTTTTACGGTCTCTCTCTGTTATCTTGGCATCTCTTATTAGCATGGTGTTTCCAGGAACTGGCTTGAGTGGTTGAGGAAGATTGTTTTTTTTTTGCCCCCCTTCTTATTGCTCAAATTGTAATCTGTAAAGCCATTTTATATTGAATTATAATTAGAAGATTTACCTCAAATTATATAGCTCAACATTAGACAATTGAGTTCTGCAACCCCAGAGAAAAAGAAAAAAGATCTCCGACTAGAGTGACGTGTGAGTAAGTTTATGGGTGAGTGATGCTAATCTTTGCTTTAAAGGGTTAATGATTATGTGGGTTGGAAAGTAAAAGGAGAAAGGCAATAAAGCTTTTGGATGACTATCAACTTGCTGCATACGTTGTCCCCTCCTGAGGTGTCAATCGTCCCTTCACTCACCTGCCCCTCTCACTACACCTTTGCTCATTACAGCTAACTCCCTATTTCCTTCCACAAGTAGCAGAAATCTTCTTTTTGTAGAAAACACTTTTAAGGAAAAGGAATATGATATTAATATCTTTCGAATGTTTCTTTTGATGATCTGCTTGCTCCATGATTTATATGATTTGAGACCTGAATGCAGTAAATAACGTTTTCATGTTTGTTCCATTTGTTTTGTTTGATTGGAAATAACACAGATCACTAGATCAGTTATATAGCCTTATCAATCACTCGAAGCTCCAAAAGTACAGCACATTGGTTAATTCAAACAATGGTATTAAGAAAAAGCCCTTCTTGTTCTAGACATGCAAAAAGATTCGAAGAAAGTTCTCTTTTACTAGATAAAGAAATTGTTTTTAAATAAAAGAGGTCTCAATAAATTTTATATTTCTTCCAAACTTTACATTAAAGAGAGAAAATAAGATATGAAAGCACAGGGAAAGAAAGAACATGGAACACAACGAGTTTTTGCTAATACATAAACACAAAAATAAGTTTTACTGTTAACTGCTTGTATTTCTGCTTAAATTAATCATATAAATGCAGATCAATTATCAGTGTGACATTTGCACGCGGAGGCCATGATTCAATTTCAGAGATTTCCCTTTGGCTCAGTTTTGTTGGCAATGAAAGGACCAAAGAATGACACTTTCTTAAACACGTTTACTTTCTCCCATGATATGTATTTCTAATCCTATTTATGTATGAAAACATCACTTCAAGGCATAATGATTAATGAAACATCATTAAATTTAGCATCTGAATTTGGACTGAAGTATGTTGATTAATAGACTAAGCATCAACTTCTTAGCTATTTGTTTGTTTCTCTTACTGCTCTCTTGTCTTAAACCGTGATTTCTAGCCAACTAGATATATCTTGCGCTTTCAGGATGTCCTGTTGCCTGTAATATTCTGCTTTGCTTTACTACACAAAATACTGGAGGTTGTCAAAATCAGGAATTACTAGGCCATATATATCCAAAGCCGCTGATTTTGCACAGACAGTTGCTAACTTGTTTTGTACAAACTTAATCAAGTTCCAGCCTTCTAGGATACAATCTAACTGAGCTTGTTAGCATGTCTCAAGTAACTCTTAAATACAGTTGTAGTTGGTCCAAGCCTATTCTTTCGAGGTTCCAACATCAATGTGCAACAGATGGATCTAGCTACGGTTTGAGATAGAGTGTGACGTGTTAGTGATATAACATCACTATACAAATTAAGATATATATTTTTATGATATCAAAAAGTATAAAGATGACACCAAAGCTTGAACTTTGAAGCTCCATTAAAGTGGACAAATCAGTTTCAGCTTTCCCTATCATTAACGAAAAAGCTGTCTGGTATATTGTGTATTTTTAATCTCCTGTCAATTTAAACACTCTACTGTACTAGTTTAGGTTCTCGTCAATTCTAAGATAATGACTACAGATTCCAATCCGAGATATAATTTAGACTAAAATAATTGTCAATATCTGGAAACACTATTTTGAAAACAGTTTATCCTGACAGAAATGGTGATCACAGATAATAACATACACTACACCACGGCAAAAGATATCTTTATTTTCCATGCTTAGAAATCAGAGCATCATAATTTGTCAAGGGAATTTGCAATCATGGAAGAAGCAATGTAAATACTAGCAGCTGACATTACCCAACAAAAGTTTTAGGCAATGGCAGATATTGTTGGAAGGTGGAAAAGTTATCAAAAAATAACAGTGAACAAGCTTCTGCAACTGAATTATGAGCTGCATCTGCCTAGAAATGGGACAGTACTCCAGATGTGAAAGAAATGGTGCCTCTGCACTTACAAACTACCCAAGTCGTGAGCTTTTTAATTTTTGCAGAACGAGAAAACCCATTTTTCTGCAGTGTCTTTAAGTACTTTTCAATATCTTCCAGAACCTAGTAGTGATAGTACCAAACGGTAGTTTTCTTGTTACCAGTATCAAATGAGCAAGGAGAGTTAAGAAAAGAGAGGGAGAGAGAACAATTAGTGAGTCATTTTCTTCTCTCTGTGATTGAAAAGTTGAAAGGTACAAATGAAAAAGATACGAAATTGCTTTATTGACTTTGTTTTTAAACTTTAATCATACTCTTGTTTGAAACTTTTCCATATTTCCTCGTGGACTAGATATATCTCTACTAAGTTGTGCCATTTATGACTGGAAATTTTACTTTGTGGGATGCATATTAATCCCTGAATTTGACATGATTAGGCGTGTTAATACTTTTGGATTAAGTTAAGGTTTCATTAATTATCTGTAATCTTTGAGTTGAGTGGGTTATGGTTTAATAAAAAGCCAAGTTTATGAACGTAAAAGATTGCAGGTCTTGATATTAGAAGAAAGCAGATTTTGACTCCTATGGCTATAATCTTCATACTAGAATAGTTGTAGACCCACAAATCAGGATGTAAGTGTTAACTTAAAGAGTGTTCCAACCCATAGCATAGCAACATAAATCTCCCAAACTCTCTCTCTCCCCCACCAAAAGGAACAAAACAAGGAAAGAATTATACCCATCAAAAAAGCAGATCACCACATAATGTGTGTCTAGTGGCAGTTGGGGAATCAAACTCTTCTCTCCATCCAAAGCCATCTTTCTTTGTCAATGTAATACATATAGAATTCATCTTCCTTTTCATTTCTACATACATACATGCATATCTACTACACATAACAAAACAAACCCATAAACCAAAAGCATCAAACCTTTCATGAGTAAACAAAACAAGTGTTTTTCTAAAACCTCATTGTTCTTCTTCTCCACATATATATACACATAAACTGTAGCTCCTAAGCAACAAAACTTCATTTACTCACTCCCACGTCTACATAGAGATATATATATTTAGTGTGTAAATAAGTTGAGAACTTACAAGTGATTAATCTGCGTGATTTGGTGCAATGGATGAGTCGTGGAGGATGCGAATGGGAATGCCGGCGACCCTCCCACGACGAGGCTCCACGGAGGACCCTGTTAAGGGGCCCGCTCCCAGGCGATCCATGGAGGCTCTCGATCCCGACGATTTCGCAGACGTATTTGGCGGCCCGCCGCGGAGCGTTTTGTCTCGAAAATTCTCCGAAGACTTTACTAGGCCGTCGACTACTTTCTATGAAGAGATATTCAGGCAGCCTGAGTTCGTTACGACACAGAAGAAGAGTGGTGGCCGCAGCTTGCCCGCGTTCAGGATTCCTGCAAGGGGAGGAGCGTTTTATAGTGACGTGTTTGGGTCGGCCGATGAGTTGCGAAGGTCGGTAGAGCGGTCGAGGTCGAATTCGAAGGGGAAATCGGAGTCAAACTCGTCGTCGGTGTTGAGCTCCGAAGAGCTAAGTCCTCTTCGAAGAACGGTCGCCGTTGATGACGTGGCATTGTCTTCTTTTGCTTCAAAGTTGAGGTGAGATAAGCAGTTCTAAGTCTGAGCTACTTTTTGCTTACTTAGATATTTAGTTGACATTTATGCCCCTGTTGTTTCTGCCTTTGCTGGTATTGTTCTTCTGTTTACCAAATTTGGAACAAATTCTAAGATGTTGATCTGTGCATAGGCCAATCAATGTTCCCTGCAGATGGAACTCAATCGCAATGGATCCTGAGGAACGACTAAGAAAGCATGGGATGCCATCGTTTCACTGCAGTCCTCATACCCATTCCAACAGCTATTACATGGAACGTGAATACAAGGAGAACTTGAGTAGCTCCTGTTTCAGAGTGTCTCGTCAGGTCTCATCGCCAGAAACCACAATTCTTGATCCCAATTCGTATCCAAGTATCAAGTTGTCAGTAGATGATTTTCAACTCAACTCTCCTTCATCTCCAGCCTCTTCACTTTGTCAAGAACCAGAGGCAAAGGCTGGTATGCAGTGTGATCCAACACATGAGGAAATGGAGCACGAGGAGGACGAAGTTATGAGTTCCTACGTGATTGAAATCAATTCTGATCACAGGAAGGGTCATGGTGAAGCGGTTTCTATTGATGAAGCAATCGCATGGGCTAAGCAGAAGTTTCAGGAGCATAGTGGTTTTGACAGACAGTCTGAAAAGGAGCATTCTGTCGAGGAAGAAGGTAATGGCTCAACTTAAGAATGTAACCTAATCTTCAAGTTCTGGACTCCGACAAATTACCCGTTCTCATGATCTTCATTGGAATTATGTGTAGAAATACCCGTTGCACATGAATTTATCGTGCAAAAAACAGAAGGACATGAAAGGATTCAATCTTCCATGGTAAAGTACTGCTCTCTGCAAGCATAAAAAGCAAAAGTTTTTATATCAAATTTTGGTACAACTGTCGTTGAACTGTGTACTGGATTGTTATTTGGATAAACTAGGCAAAAGCTGTTTCTAGGTGGGCAGTCTTGTTACTCGTGATCATTTTCAGTATTGCCAGCAATCAGTGATCTATTGGGTAGGATAAAGCATCAATAATATCACAAAAAACGTCAAACCTTTACATGTAAATCTTCCCATCATGCTAACCATATGGTTCATATTTCATAATTCCTAGACATGCTGAACCACAAGCACGTCTTTTCAATTTCGCCCAGCATCTTCACTAAACTAATGTAACACTAAACCCAGTTAATACAGAAGTTAAAAAGTATCATTTATTTTTTGAAATTGTGTGTATCGTGTTGATAATGAATATTATAGTCCCATAACTTTGTACTGATCCAATGAGGATGTGGAGTTTGCTTTGCAGGACGAGTTAAAGAAACGGGATGCAGAAAAGTACAGAGAGCAACCAGAAAAAAATGTGAGCATCCAAATACAAAAGAATATTATAAATGAGCAGATCTTTTTTAGAATAATAAATTGGCATGAATTGGAGACCATTAAAGAATATGCATCATCAGAATTCTACATAATCAATAGGCCTTTTGAGATTAGGTGTATTGACATCTTGGCCAAATTGTTGATTGAAATACAAAAATTCCTTTCCATGACACCACAGGTGGAGCTGGAGGAAGAAGTCAACTTGTGGGCTGCCAGCAAGGGAACAAATATCCGCTTGCTTCTCTCGACACTGCATCATGTAAGTTATATATAGTTTTGCTATCAGTTCTGCAGCTTGTGTTTGATGGATTCAATGATTAATTACAGTCCACAAAGCAGACATCCTAAATGATGGATAATTTGTTTCCCTGAATGGAGTTCAGATTCTATGGCCTGATAGCGGTTGGTTTGCAATCCCTCCGACAAATCTTATTGATAGTTCAAACGTAAGGAAGGCTTACCAAAAAGCAAGATTATGTCTCCATCCAGATAAGTTACAACAGAGGGGAGCCACGGTCCAGCAAAAATTTATAGCCGAGAAGGCATTTTCTATCCTTCAGGTAAATTTTTTTTGGTTGCAATAGGAGGGGATCCAGAATTTTTATGACCTAAAATTTCTTAATACAAAACTGAGAATTAGGTACAAGCTTTAATAAGAGCAAGATGACTAGCGAGTAATAAGGACTGGTAAATGCAGTATAATGATCTGACAGACAACAAAAGTGAACTCTGATATACGTGTTTACAGGATGCATGGACTGCTTTCCTGTCCCAAGATGTCAATTGACGGAGTTCTAGCGGATATTTGTTTTGGAAAGTGATGAGAAATCAATTTCAGGAGACATTAGATTCTAAATTGGAGCATGATGTTGAAACAAGTGATGTATAATACGAGAGGTTCAGTTCAACACCATGAATCATAAGATTTTTGTATTTTAATATTATGCTTTCTTAGATGCCTAGCTCTCTTCCTTTTGGATAGTCTTACTTGCAGACTAATCAATATGAAGATGAGACGAATGGCCATATGAAACTGTTACAATTGTAATTTGTTCCTTGTGAGAAAAAAAGATCTACAAGTTCATGTGTTATGTTTTGCTCTTACCTTTCCATCTATAAACTAATGATGTTCGTAATGAGCTTTTATAGAAGGATCACAGAGCTTGCATTTCAGAATTATCGCCTATTTTTAATTCAAGTGTTACCCTTTCTCAAATTGCTCTTAATTTCTACCAGAAACTTTATCAAGGAAACAGGAAATGGGGAAGCAGTCTCTCATTAAGTCTTAACGATCAAAATCGAAGACGTGCATGCAACCTGAACCTTCTAAACCTGAGGAAAATGAGCATTGTCAAAAAAGGAAATGAGCTAGGACACTAGAGATTACATCCAACAACATAACCTGCATCTATTAGTGTATTCTTGCTCTGAGGAAACGTGATTTACAAATTCCTGAAACAAATTTGATGGTCTTAAAAATAGTAATGAGAAGTGAAAAAACAGCAGGAACTGGGCCTAAGGTTACAGGAACAACAATTATGGAGAAAAAGACTAAGCAAAATCCTGGTAGGAAGTACTGTTTAGAATCGATGCTCAGTCTTTGTTTACTATCTATTTCTTGTAATCACTCTTTGCGTGAGATCAACCAATGCCCGCCTTGACTTTCTTACTTCTTCATCATCGGTTTCTGGTAAAGAATCAATAGCCTGTGCAGCGAGCTCAGAATGCTTTGCAGCTGACTCCCTTGTCCTTTGAATTCCACGGCTCTTCCCTAGGTACTCATGGGCCTATGTTTTACAAAGGTTTAACAGCTGTGTGGCTCATAGGCTCAGAATTCTTATAGTGGTTAGAATTGAAAAACAGAACAAGTATAACAGTAGATCATGGCTCATCCAATATCAAACAAATAAAGCAGCCTGGTTCAATCACTCGTAAGGAAAGAAATCGATCTGACTAACAAGGGTTAAAAACTAATGGAAAAAGAAGTTTCAACTTGGAGGGTTCACACCAGGTCCCCAAAAGAAATCAAGAAGAAGCCTTGGGCATAAAAATTTAATCATTGCAATCTAGCAAAGCTTAGTGATAATAAAACTGACTGATTAAAACTACAATTAGGTGAAAGAAAAATATATCTGACAATGTGTGCTATTCCTCATAACAGTCTAGTGAGAAGTCTTATTCAGAAACCAAAATTCTCAGTATTAGCACTTTATAATCAAACTAAAAGTCCATGAAAACTCAAACTTCTTGCAAGGAAAGATTAATATGGATATTATTTTATGAGAAATGACTAGCATGTTGATCCAAATTGATTTAAATTAATGGTAAAGTTCACCATTGAAGAATTTCATCAATTCACAGCAGTGCAATATGTCAATCATTAATTTAACATCTGCAAAATCAACACTACTAGAGATGTAAGCAGGACAATTCAGTCTAAACTTACAATATCAACATTTTCAGGTTTATCAAAGCCCTGATCAACTATTGCACGCAACGGAGGAAACTCCTCCATTGCAAATAATATTGGAGCTGTTACTATACCCTATAAAATTAGACTATTCCCAAATCAGTTATTATGATCAATCACATACTAAACCTAAATCATTTGGCTATACAAAAGCAAATAGAAACATGGTGTCTAGAGTACAGAACGAAAGACAAAGCAACAAAGAGATGTTAGGCAGCAGCCTTTAGCAGTCAAAGCACAAGAATAATTTAAAAAATCCATTTACCTTAATAGTTAATTATTTGAGACTAATTATGGAGGGCCTCACAAAATATCTCTATGACATTACACCTCAAGATACAAAAATCATGCTTTCGTCCAAAAATTTTCATTTTGATAAGAGAAACTATGACAGGTTTCGAAGCAAAGAGAAATTATGTCAACCTCATTTTCTTTCTACCTTCAATCAAGGATGTAAATACTAGGAATCCATGATTACAGAGGAGTGAAGATCAGCAATATAAGATAATAAAATAAAACAATATGAGTTCAGATATTTATTATGATGCTTAAGTTGATCCTTTCCCGTTCAGAAAGAAAAGGGAAGTGACATAATACTTGAAGAAGGAATATCCTATGCCTAAGTTAATGCAAGACATCTATCGACCATAAAGGATATACATATTTTTTTCAACAAAACAAGCAATAACTATACAAAAGAGGATAGTTAATAAATCTACTTGACTAAATAAACTTGCAAACGTTAATGTTTCTACAATAAAGAGAGTTTAATAATAAGAAAAGATACTTGACGTATGTCAGATAATGAAACCTTTCCAAGGGAAGTGGATGTGCCTGTGAAATCAAGTACATCATCTATCAATTGAAATGCCAATCCCTGTAAAAATACAACAATTAGAGAATATTTGTCACAAGAATCAACTATTGTAATCAAAGAGACTCATAGTACGGGAAGAGAAATTGAAACATTTTTATGGAGACGAAGTATCAATATCTGTTGGACCAATGGTGGTTGACAAATTAAATCCCTTTATATTTTGATAATAATAAAATATCTAGAATTAGTTAAGAAATTATTTCAGGTATTATTCAATGAAAGAATTGTGCAAATC
>JANITW010000003.1:51570-65548 GCA_027564335.1 Erythroxylum williamsii
CTCCCTCTTAAGAAGATAATTGGATGCACAACATCAAATCCACATAACATATAGAAAATCCCCCTTAATCGAACATCAAGTGTCAAATAACTTCCAAATAACATTCAAGTTCACATAACATCAAGTTTGTCAAGTTCAAGAAATATCCAAATAAATAATAATCTCAAATAAAAAATTATCTAATTATCAAAATTTCTCCCCATTGGGATAAAAAGATGTCCTAAAGCAAAACTAATAGTTACAAAGATACTTTGAAATTGCCCCCTAAATTGAACAGTCACCAACAAAACACAAATATCATATGCAAATAAACAATCATATATCTCCCATTTGGGACAAAACAATGCCAAAACGAAAAATGTCTTCAATGCGATCAATCTTAGCGAATAAAGAGGCATAAAAAATAAATAATAGGCGCAGCGGAAGAATCATCGAATCTATCTTTCTTCACCTTCTTTAACAACTTGTTGAAATTTCTTTTCAATAATTTCATATTCTCATTCTCATTGGATTCATCTCCTAAATCATTCACAGCTTCACCAACCTCCACTTCCAATGCCAATCATTTGCTTTTCTCACATTTATCTCTCAACAAATTCATCTCATTGTTTGTAAGAATCTCAATTACCTTATCCAAAGATAATTCATTGATACCATGAGCTTCTTTGATGGCTGCAATTTTTGATATAAATCTAGGAGGCAGTGATCTTAATGTCTTCTTGACAAGTTTCAAATTTGAATATTTTTCCCAGGTTGATGTGCTTGGTTGGAAATTAATGTTGTGCAACCTCTCATGGAAGTCTCTGATAATATCGCTTTCATCCATCTTCAACTCTTCAAATCTAGCAGTCAACATTTAAAGTTTTAAAACTATTACAAATTTTGATCCCTCATGTATTGTTTATAAAGTGTCCCACGCTTCTTTTTTCGATTCACATGTTGATATCATATTGAAACGTCCATCATCTACAACACTAAATAGTTCATGTATTATTAAAGAGTTATCAAATGCTTCATCTCTTGTCTATTCAGATGGATCTTTAGGTATCATTTCATTCTTTTTATTAATTTTCACTAGATGTGACCAGCCATTTAAAAACGAATTTCGTGCTTTGGTTTCTTATGCTTGAATGAATACTCTCATCCTTGATTTCCAAGTAGGATAATTTGAATCATCTAACAACAATGGCCTGGTGATTGGCACCCCTTCTCTAGTGGCCATAATTACGAAACACGAATTTGCACCAACTTGATATACTAAATTCTAATTCGGCGAACCTTACTCTGATACCAATTGTAAATTTGAAAGGATGTCGTTACATATAAGGTCTAGTTCAACCGCAATTGCTTTGAACTATATCTTTAGTTGCTTGATATAAAGCAACTGCGTCAGCAACTGTAAATTTTCTGTTAAAAATGAAAACAAAAAATTAAACGTGAAATAAACAAATCAACACCTGAGATTTGATAACATAGTTCAGCACACCTTGCCTACATCTGTAAGGCCATCACCTAACTTAATCACTTTCACCGAGGAACAATAATAGTTTTTTTCAAGGCATTATAGAGTCGGCTCACCCAACCTTTGATACTACCTCTCGTCTTCACAACCCGTAAAAGTAAATTACTCCCAATAGCACGACCATCTTGTGCTAACCTTAACAAAGGATTTTCATAACAAAGTTTGACAATAAAAATAAGAATTAAATAACTCGAGTGATTTAAACAATAAAGACATAAACAACGACAACAAAAGAATGGGAAGTTGTCCACTAAGAAATCTACTCTAAACCTTCAATATTGTCACTTAAACATCCCATGCACAGCAGTCACGAAAACTTAACAAAATAACAAATGTTTCATCACCATAACATTAAACCAATGGAGCTACAAAAATACATGAAAATTGTTGAAGATTTTCCTACAAAACCAACAATTTGGACAACTCAGAAAATCACACAACCTATAGGAAAGTGCAACTGCCAGATCTAGATAGAATCCCTATAAAATCAACTGCCAAAGTTAACTCCAGATCTTCAAAAATATAGTTGTCAAGTCACCATATGCTAGTCATTTTTTCACACAAAAACAACACACATTTAATCCAGAAATTCAACTACCTTAGATAACCATTAACACCAAAATAGGCTTCCAAAGATAACTCCAAAATCACCAAAAAATCTGCACATGTTCCTTATTAAGATATGATGATTTTATCCTAATTAGATCCTATCATAAGATTTTATCCTTATGAAATCCTATCTTCAAGGAATCTCACATAAGGAAGAATACTCATCATAATGATATTCCACAAATAACAAATTATATCCAATTACAAATAATGCCCAAAATAAATTAATAAGATATCATAATGTATATCTTAACAGATCTTATGCGCTCCAGAAGGCCAGTGGAATCAATTGCAAGGTGTAATATCTTTTCGTAGAGCAGTAAAAGAGAAAATATTTTGACTTCTGTGACTTTGAACTCGCAAAACAAAAGTAAGAACAAGAAAATGTTGCAGTCTTACGTGAAGACTCTTCTAGTCTTTTAAGATGACATCTTTAATCAGGATGTGGATTTTGTTCAAATATATCTTAGAAAATCATCATACTTTGCAGTCAATTTTGGATTCAAACATGCATTTCCTTCTGCAAACTAAATGACATGTACACTATCAAATGGTATTTCAAAGGTCAAATTTATTTGCCACGTTTGAATGAATTTCAATCTCCATTTTATGCTGATAAGTTTCTGAAAAGTCTGCTTTTACCATGGATTGTCCACTTTGACCATAAATTATTCTTTTCTTTTGTAGAATTCATCTCTGAGTCTAATGTCTTATATTTTTGTGTTGCAACAATATGTTATAGGTTTTAAATTGTGACTTGCTTGTTTTAATTGCTTTTTTTTTTGTAAGATGGTGATGATTAAGAATGGATAAGGATGTACTTCATGAAGGATTTTGGAGTGCCCATACATATTAGTTTTGTTTAGTATTTAGGTTAATTCATTATATTCCATATAAAATGGAGGGCGATATTGTAGAAGAATATTTTATCTAGTAATTTTTAGCTTTTATATTTTAAATATGTTAAAATGTTGAATTTTACAAATTCTTATGAACTATATATCATATATAAATGCAATTTTTTGTCATTTACATTTGATAGTACGTACACTATTAATATGTACATTAATATCTATATATTTATTTTAATGTATATATGGATGTTGCCTACATAATGACAAGAGTTTGGTTTTACATTAAATAATATTGTTAATGAAAGAATAAATTGTTGCTTTTATTATTACAAATTGTTGCCTTATAAAAACTTAAAAGTGTTACAATATCTGTTTAATATTATTGCTATAGTTTGAAAATAATGTGTTGCCTTAGTCAAAACTTAAAGCAACATTTTTTAAAGGCAATGATAATTGTACTTATAACTATATTTTTGTCAATTGCTTAAAGTATTTTTTGCCACAAGAGGTCAACTAAATCAAAAATGTCTGTCAGAGACTTGGACAAGTGGTATCCCTGCAACTAGTGCATGTTTCTCTTGAATTTCAACTGCCATTTCTGTTATACTTCCATGAAGTTTTGTGCCAACTGCTAAGATCATCTTTCAATGAACCAACAATTAAAACATTTTGCTGTTTCAAAAGTCAATAGTTAGATCCAACAATTGAGTCTTTTTTATCACTGAATTCTTATGATTGGGGAAAGTATTGAATACCAGAAAGAGGCATGCATGCCACCCTGAAAATTCCAGAGACCATAAAACTAAGGGCTTTAGCTCAATACAACCAAAATTATAACATAAGAAAGTGAAAAGAAGACTAACCATGAACATTAAAAAGTAGAAAGATCACCAAGAGACGGAGATTTTGGGTTCACCACAGAATCCTATTTGACTAATCCAACACTCTATCTATCTATCTATATATATATATATAAGGTTGTTTAGAATAAAAAATAAAAAGGAAAGGAATATAATTGTAAAAAAAGTGTTGGATTAAAAATATATTTAGTATTCATGATCACCGTACGTGTATGTTTAATTTGAGTTTGCAAGTACAATACAATGAGTATCTTTCTTTTCTTTTGTTGTTCTAATTAAGTAGCTAGTTATTGATGAACTAATGGTGATGGCAAATAGTAACACTCTCTGCAAAATAAAAATAAGAAGAAAAGATTTGTTGTAAATATAATTAATAAAAACATAAATAACTCAAGAGTACGATGAAATAACAAAACAAATGACCTCTTATTCATTATCACCATATATATATATATATGCGTGTCCGATGAATATCATTTACCAGTTTTGTCTTAATTGAATTTGCAAATACAACGATTTTGGGAATATCGGCACTGTGTTTCTGCTCACAGCATCCAAAAGATTGTAGTTCTTCCTCTTCTCAGGCGTTTGCTTCTATATATACCTACTTTTGCTGTCTTACTTTTCGTATACTTACTACTCCTACTGCTAGTCTTCTACATCACAAGCTATACTTATACCTCCTCTTGTCTTTGCCTTCTAGACTCTGCTACTTCATCTAACTAGCTAAATGGCTGCTACAACAGTATATGTAGCTCTACTTCTCTTTAGCAGCTTATTCTCTCTACAAAAATTAAGCAAAACAAATTCTGCACTTTATATAGAATTAATTGTTATTAACTTAATTTAGTGGTTGAACCATTTCGCAGTTTACAAATGAAACCAGAACCAAAACTCTATAGCTATTAAAAAAAAACTATGTATGCAACTAAATCTAACACCCAGGCTACTACTTGCTCCTCAATGATACAAAGGCTTAAACAGCAAACTAGAGAAAGAGAGAAATGAAACGAGACTTTAAATGTCTTTCAACTTAAAATCCTTTCTTAATGTCTGCGGAAAACATGAAAAATCAAAAGATGAGTCATGACATTTGAGGACAGTAGTAGGCTTCAGGAGCAAAACATGATAACCAAGCAACTCTGTTACAAGAGCTGTCCTGTATCAGATAACTAAAATCAAGATAAAACCAAAGAGCTGTTCTATCAGTTGAAGAATGAAAACGGACTTATCATAATGTTCAAAGCCTTGCAATTGCAGAATCTAAACCCAATCGACACTGGTTATTCTCTAACGGTAAACCATGGTTTCAATTCAAAACAAGCAACACAGCAAGGATTTCTCATTCAAAAGCATTAACAGAACATGATTCTAGACGGAACTAGAGAGAAGATTCTTTGCTTCCTATGCTAAATTTCTAGGAACTAACGAGCATTGCAGAAGTACCTTGGTACCATGCCTATGAGCAGTTTTTGGGTGATTCTTCTTGTGATTGTTGATCGGAATTGCTAGAGTGGGTCATGGTTAGAAACATAAACAAGGGCTGGATAATATTGTGGACTAGTTTGGCAAGATTGTAGAAAGACCCAAGTGTGCGGCAGTTTAGGTATAAGCGAATCAGACACATAAACACAGAATTGGTTTTTGAGTTTTTGCCGTGTGGTTTCTGGACCGGTGTTTAGGGCAGGCGTAGGCAAAAAAAAAAACATAAAAACTTGGCGCGGTGCTTATACAGAGCCAAAGCTTTTGCATCCTTAAATAAAAACCCAGATAGAGCAAGATCGAAACTTACACTTTTTAGAGAAGATCGAGGACGGATTGGTACAGAAGTTGCAGAGAGATGAAGAACGAACAGAGATGAAGAAAGCGACGCCAAAGAGATGAAGAAGTTCACCGCCAGAGTTGGGTCGACACCAAAAAGAGACGCAACGAGCTTCTGGATCGACAGCGGACGACCGCTGGTTCGACGGTTGAGGGAGACGGCGGTAGAGAAAGGTAGGGCTAAGCTTGGACAAGGAGAGGATATGTTTGCGCGACAGGGACGTAATGACCCCTGTCCTACGGTTTTGAGGTAAACAGATTTTCTTATCGCTGTTAACTGAGGCAGTGCACAAAAATAGGGAGACAGCAGCCAAACGATATCAGTTGATAGGATTTTTATGTTTTGTGCACTGTCCCCAGTCACGAGGACGGCAACCAAACGCTGCCTTAGCTCTGTACCTATTCTGTCCCACATCCAAAACGTCGACGTTTTCTTTTAGTTAAACCAACTCCCCTCTTTTCACCCAAGCCAAGCCGAGCTTCTCTTTCTTTCTTTTTTTCCCGCCTTTATCTCTGAATATACGGTATGTTTTTAGAAAGAAAACAGAGCTCTCGATCACTCTTCTTACCCCAAGCCCTTGCCCAGTCCATATCCTCACAGCATCACCTCCTCCAGTTTGCTTCCCGAAGGCGTGACGCCATCTTTGGCAAAAGCTTCTACACCCAGGAGATTCTTCCAACTGTTGTTCCAAAGTGAGTTTAGAGATGTTTTTATTCAAGATGACTTTGTTTCTTGTATAGACTAGTCTTCGATCCTTTAGCTCAGTAGCATTTTCTTTATTAAAAACAGTAGAGAACCATACCACTTTTAGTTGCTCTTCTAATATGCATAGTTCAGAAGCATGTCATACAGTCCTTGTGTTTGCAAGATCTTTTAGTTCTAAAATCTTCTTTCAATCTTTCAAATATTTATTACGAAGTTATGGTGTTTATCTAAAGAAGCTTTTGCTTTTTCCATATAAATTTGATTTGTATGGCTGTAGACTTCATCCCTTTCTTTTTAGGAATAACTGCTCTACAAATTTTCACCGATTTATCTGTTGTTCGCTTCGTAATTCTGTAGGTTCTTTGGAGGATTGGCTCTCGTTTTTGTTCCAGTACATTAAAGAAGTGTCAGAGAGGTGTGAGAAATTGGACGAAGTTCCCGTTCCTATTATCCAACGTGTATGTTCTCTCATCTTCTTGTAATTTTTGTTAGTTCCTATGTAACTCAAGAGCTTAGTTCATTGATGAATTTCGTGAATTAATAATTGTCAGTCTCTGAAGAGCAAGGAGTCGAAAAGTTGTGGTCCTGGGTTATTAGTGATCAATTGGTTGTTCCAATATGAACTTGCCTTCCTGTTTGTTGGGGAGGAGCTAGCTGGTATTCTCAGTAGAAAAGAAGATTGTTGTGTGGCTTTTGGTTGGTGCATTCTTGTTCGCAGCCTAGTTGAGGATGAGCGTTTCATGGCTCAATTCACTCTACATGGTATCGCACTTTATTATTTATTTATTTTTCTCTCATTTCGCTTTTGCGTATATAGCGTTTGATTTACTTCCATTTCTTGAAGGTTTTTGGTTATATGATTTGTTCCAGGAATAAGGGACAATTACAGTGCTTTCCTGAAGATACTTTCCAAGTGTATCCTGCAGTTGTCATGCATTGTTTGCAAGGGAAGGTATGACGCTATTAATATTTTGGTATTACATGTTTTCTTTAATTTTTTATATTGTAAGAGTTGTTTTAGTGCACTTAAAAGAAAACTTGTTCTGTTGCTACAACTTGTAATTTATTTTGTATTTTGGTTTTTATGCTCTTATATTATGAATCATACGGAGAATAAGAAAGTAAATAGTTCAATGTGCGTCACATCTTTGCTGTTGCTTTGTGATCCTTTTTGTTATGAAGTGTGACCTGTGGTGTTGAAGGTCAAATGTGCTAACTGCAGCGAGTTTTCCAGCAAGTTTTCATGAGGTTAATTATGAGTGATCAATATGAGAAATTAGTTCCATCTGGCCAATTTAACTGTAAAATTTCTATTCTTTTTGTTTTAATGAAAATGATTATGAGATGTTCTCAAGTTTATGGAAAATCCTTTTACTAACTGAAATATGATAGAAAATCAACTGCGATAAAGAATTTAAAGGGCCTAAAATTTTACATTTAAATTTAGACCTTTTGTATAATAACATGAGACTCCCCTTTTATATTTCAAACATAGATGCATCAATTTTCACTGGTGTTTGTGCAGCTGAGTAGATTTCACTTGTGTTTGTGCATCTGAATAGACCCCCAGTCTTTCTCAATTATGCAAATCAGTCACTAAATTGATTTTCATACAAATCACTACTGCAACTATCATGTGATGTTTTATTTGTTCTGCTTTTTAAGTGATTTCAAACACACTGAGTAGTGGAGATAAAATAATCTTTGTTTTTGTTTTTCGAATTTATAAACTGGATAGGAGAATGTTAGCAGGTCATACGTCTCTATTTCGCTTATGTCTTCTGCAATTGTTATAATTTCTCAAAATTGTGTATTTGTACTTGGAAGTGAATTGGAGTTACAGGTTCATAAAATATATAAAGGTCAAGCTGAAAATTAAAGACAAAGTTTAGACATGTATGCTTTTTGTCGATTCCTTATAACATTCTTGCCTCCCTTGTTTGCCTTATGTATACTTTTATGCTTTAGTTGAACGATGAATATATAAGAGAAGTTGATCATCTTGTTTCCAAAGGTA
This sequence comes from Erythroxylum williamsii, assembly GCA_027564335.1. Taxonomy (NCBI): domain Eukaryota; kingdom Viridiplantae; phylum Streptophyta; class Magnoliopsida; order Malpighiales; family Erythroxylaceae; genus Erythroxylum; species Erythroxylum williamsii. The sequence goes on from JANITW010000003.1 coordinate 59,960, forward strand.
GATAGTTACTTTTCATTTGGTCTACCTGAATTTTAGGTTAAGTTCAGATTTTGTTCAATGCCTATGAATGGTTCAAATGTGGTTTATCCTTGTTCATGAGTCCTAACTTATGTTTCAAGCTTTTAGCTGCGTAAATATTAAGTTAGCATGCTTGTACATTTGTCACGTCGAGGGAAAATAAATTTGACATTACAGTTGCATAACTTCATTGCTTCTCAATCGGCAATTACTTTCATGCTAATCTGATTCATTTTTTGTTTTCATGACATAAGCTATTTCATTAATATGGTCAGTTAAGAGCTTCTTCTAATTCTATCTAGTTTTTTTAATGACTGACAGGTTTGAGCACCCAATTCAGTTTTCAGGCCCCATGTTGTTATGCTGTTGGATAAACAGTTGTGAAGATTACTCATAATTGCTGTGTACATTGGCATTTCTTCGATCGTTCGTTCGATCTTTTGTGTGTTTTATTCGTCAAAAGGAATCAAGCCTTTGACGTTTGGCAGTATTAGATTATCTTTAAGGTACAATTCATGTCTACATAATGGATTATCTTCGTGGAGTGAGACAAGTGTTCTTTTATGAATAGGCTTGAGGTTCTTGTGATGTGTTTAGATCTTTTGTATCAATTAGTCTACTCCAACTCTGTGGAGCTTGGTAGGAATAAGATGTTGTCCCATGAGTGCAGACATTGTTGCTACAAGTCAAGCCAACTCTGCTGCTAATGAACATAGTTATATTTCATATAATTTAATCTAATTTTTTTTCAACTACCAAACCAAAGTACGTGTTTTTTTAACAAATGCACCTGATGTTGTATAATCTAATACTTTAATGAGATGGGTAAGTGTTTCATGTACGCTGTTATGAGTTAGGTGATGTGTCTTTTATATCACATTCAAACTTGATTTTCATACAATAACATTTAATTAATTGTGACGAAAAAAGGAAGTAGCTTTTATTTTAATTCTTTAAAAGAAATAGATTTTTTGATTAAATATGTTCCAAGCGTGTTCAATCACAATATCATGCTTTAATAAATTCCAATTTTATTATGTATCAGACATACCTCTTGCTAATACTTTTCCTTTTCCTTTTCCTTTCCTTTCCTTTCTAGTTTACGAATACGTGGGAACGTCAAATAGGGAAATCAAATATTTTTTTAAACAATTTGTTTAGCACCAATTGTTAGATATTTATTTAAGTTTAATGCTAAAGGATTCATGTTTTGTTTCTTAATTAAAATGTGAATTCGATACTTAGTGTTTGTTTATATCATAAAAATGAAGTATCCATTTTCAATTTTTTCATTTGTTTTTTAGGTTTTTACTTCAAGATCAAAGCTAATAATTGAATGGAGGGTGTATCTTCGTCTTGTCGTCAATTAAATTTTGAAGATGGTACTGAAGTTGGCAGGAGTGAAGGTGAAGATGAGGTAGTAGCTGTCATGAGTTTAAACAGTAATCAGGAATTGCAAGCTACTGACTCAAGTGAAGTATCCAAAGAATTACTGCCAAAAATTGGAATGGAGTTTAAGACAGAAGAAGATGCTTACCAATTCTATTTGGCATATGCTAAAAAACTTGGGTTTGGGATAAGGAGAAGCAAAAGCCACAAAGATCAATCTGGAAACTTGATGGATAGAATGTTTTGTTGTAGTGCTGAAGGTAAACGAGGAAAAGACAAACGAGATATTGATGTCAGAGCAAAACGCCCTGAAACAAGGTTTGGTTGTGAAGCTAAAATGAGAGTCAGCTGTCGAAGAAGCAAAAAATTCAGTGTGGTTCAGTTTATTGAGGAGCATAATCACTACCTCTCAAGTCCAAACAAGACGCACTTACATAGATCTCACAGAAAGATAAGTTTATCTGCAGCAATACAAATTGAAATGGCAAATAATGTAGGAATCCCACCGAAGGCATCTCATGATGTCATGGTTAGGTAAGTAGGTGGTTGAGAAAATTTAGGTTTCATACCAGATGATTACAGAAATTACTTACGGTCTAAAAGATCAAGGGATGTGAGAAGAGGTGATACAAGAGGTGTTTTGGAACATTTGCATAAAATGTAATTTGATGATCCAAATTTTTTATGCTATCCAAGTTGATGAAGATGATTTAATATCCAAAATTTGGTGATGTGTTTTGTTTTGATATAACTTACAGGATTCTCAATGAAGGTCATCCTCTTGCATTGCTTGTAGGAGTCAATCACCACAAGCAGTGTTGGATCCCGTTTTTGTAACCCAACCTCAGAACCAAAAATTGAAAAACAAAGTGTTGGAAAGCGAAAGAACGAATCTCAAAGTAGAAACAAAATCAAAAGCGAAAGAATCGAAAGCATAAGGGACCAAAGAAATCGAATTGGCTCGGAAAGAAAGAAAACAAAACGTGCGAAACTAGCCCGACCTCGAAATCAAAAATTGAAGAACAAAGTGGCGGAAATTCCGACATTCGAAAATGTGTACCAAAGAAAACTAAATTAGTGTTGGAAACCCTAAAGACATACTCAGTCTAAACCAATCCAAATCGGCGTAAAATTTTTTTCTCTTTTCATTTCTTTATTCATCTTTATTCAATCTCATACAAAGCAAACTAATTTCCCATTTGGAAATTCATCCTCAATCAAATCTCAATTCGTAAAAATTCTTCTTATATGATCATATCCCATCATTTTAAACTCTTACTTTTTATTTGCTATACAAACTCACACATGTCAATATACCCACAATTCATACACAAATAAACAAAGAACACTTCAATATTTCAATTCCAGCCACACAATCATCAGACCTCCTGTCCGGAATCCCAACACAAACAAACACATTTATATACCTATAACACTTCAATAATTCTCAATCATTCAAACACAAGGAATGCGAAAATCATAATTCAAACAAATTCCCATTCACATTGCACATTCATCATCCAAAATTCATACGACAATTTCACCTTCATTAAAAAACAATGAAATAATCAATTATGACAATTTCTTAAATCATTCCAAAAACAATGAATTTAATCATTCGAAACAATAATTTAAAAACCCTTTCACTTTCTTGATCTTTCGAAAACACATACATAGCTTATAATTCAAATTATAAACATGGTACCCACCTCATATTCATGCTTGGAACTTGTTCAAAGCCTTAATTTCTCCATTCCTTTCCTTCATCCAAATAAAATTCCCTAATGAATAAGCACCCAAATTGAATAATTCACACCATGCAATCACCAAAGTTAACTTTAAAAATCACAAACCCATAACATTCTTAAGCTATCTAAACCAAAATCCCTTTAAAAATTCAAAGATCAAATTCTTCTCTTACCTTAAATCTTCTCCAATTTCAAAATTTCTTGGCTCATATTGGAGCTCTCATCCTCTTCCATCATTTTCCCTCTTGGAGTAACTTAAAATCTCACTTGAAACCCAAGAAAATCGAAACCTAGTATATTTCTTCTTTCTCCTTTCTCTTCTCCAACGAAGCTCTCCCTCTCTCTTTTCTTCTTTCATTTTGTTCTTTCTTTTCATTCCAAAATCGTGCCTCTCTTCTACTTAAACGACAATCCACTCTTCTTGTCATTAAAGAATGAAAAAATGACCATTATGCCCTTACATATATGCCTTATAACTTAAAACCTTAAGTGTTCTTCCATGTTTGCCCTTAAAATTCATTTTAATTCATGCTTACTTTAGGACATTTTTCTAACCATCAAATTGAATTAATTTGTTAAAACTTCCTTCTAGAGAAATGTTCCTCATTGTCTCAATTTCATAACGCCACCAAAATCATTTAATTTGGTTCACTACTCTAAAAGTTATACCCCAAACATTTCGGATTATTCTTATGCTAAAACATTTTTCAGCGATTTACTTACATCCAAAAATTAACATTCTTAAAGACCAAATTGAAACTCAATTCCTTCAGATAATTTGTATCCCTATTTCTCTAGTTTAATCCAAATCAAGAATCACCTCATTTGGATGACTAGAACAAAATTTATGGCCAAAATACTTTCAGATCTTACTAATCCAATATTGCACACTAAACCCGACTTCAATTCAGAAATTGAAAGTTTTAAGGGTTAAATTGAAATTCAATTCCTTCATATGACTTGTAGCCCCATGTCTCTATTTTATTTTGCAATAAGAATCAGATCAATTGGATCTCCACAGACCAATAATTTACTAAAATACTGAACTATGTTTAGAAAATTATCTAACTCATTTTGATTAAATTAATTATCCTCAATTTAATCTCAAAAATCCATAATTTTCCATGGACAGATAGAGGGATGTCTTAGGAATCCAACGCTTTAAAAGTCAGTCGATCGGAGGTCAGACGAAAAAGTTATGACCAAAATAATGAAGAGAGGTCGGTCAGGAAAAATTCCAAGGGTCGCTCGCTAGGGCGACTGAGCGGGAGCTACCGAGCTGCAGCGACCGAACGGGTCTCTCGTCAAGGCGACCTTCCAACTTCTAAAATTCATAACTTGTGACTCAGAACTCCAAAATTTTCAAATTTGGTATTAGTGGAAAGATAAAAGAAAGCTCTACAATTTCCATAAATGACTTAAAAACCAATTCCATCTCTAAAGGGGTCAAAATCTCACTCAACATTTTTGCCCAAATTAAGTCTACCTAAACAGTATCACAACTTCTAAAATTTCTAACTTTCAGCTGCAAGGTCCAAAAATGTTATACTTTATATCAATGAAAAGATCAAAATGCAATATACGACTTTCGTGAAGGACAGAAAAATCAATTTGGCCTCTAAAGGAGTCAAAAACTACTTCAAAGTTTCTGTCCACTAATACTCTACCCAAACAGTAACATCAACTTGTAAAAATCATAACTTCCTATTTCATACCCCAAAATTTCCATACTTTACATCAATGAAAAGATAAAAACATAATCTAAAACTTTCATAAGCACTTAAAGGCAATTTCAATCTCTAACTAGGTCCATTTTTCAATCAAAATTTCTGCTAGAAATTTGTCATCCTAAAACAACATTCAAACTTCCAAATTTCACATCTTCCAATTCCCACAATCAAAAATAACATATTATACATCATTATAAAGGTATGATATTTCTCTATAACGTTCATGTAGACCACTTACTAAAATTCAAACCACAACAGTCCAGAATTTTTCTCAAAACACAGCATACAAAATCCTACACATATGAGCATTTTCAAAAACAAAGTAACATACCCTTAACTTTGGAAGATCATAACTTTCAATCCCGATATCAAAAACTGTCATACTTTATGGCGATAGAAAGCTCTCAACAGAAGCTACAAGTTTCATGCTGATCATTTTATCAAATTCTGCCTAGTTCATCCCAGAAAAATTCACAAAGTGTTCAGACCAAAAAGTAAATTTTCTGTTACTATTCATTTCCAAAAAGTCAAACTTGCAATTCCCTAAAATTTCACACTTTCACTAATTATTTCTTGCTTTTCAACTTCCATTTCAAATCAACTCATTCACTTTAACTTTCATAATCTATACAAATCTACTCAAATATCAAGGTCATCAAAACCAATCAATTCTTTTCTCATCAATTTCCTTAAAGCACAAAACC
>JANITW010000003.1:93658-123017 GCA_027564335.1 Erythroxylum williamsii
AATACAAAAATTTTATTTTATTATTAATAATATAAAAGTATTATTATTAATTATTTAATAAATTTTATTGTATTAAATATTATTATATTTTATTTAATATATTAATATTATGATTTAGTCTAGTATTAAGAAGAATTATTGAAGGTATATTAGGTAGTATGTATTTATTAGTTTACGTTTTCTTATAAACTTTTCAAATCGAAAGTTTCTTATTTTTACTGTTTAGAATATAATGAAATGTAACGTAAAATCCTTTACTTTTATCTCAATCTATTTTATTCTATTATAAAATTCTCAAATAAATAATAGAAGTGTGTTACACTCTATCGTCACCTTCTCAACCAAACAGGCCTTACACTTTTTGTTTCGGGAAGGAAGAAAGAGCCCAGTAGGCGTTAGTGTTCGGTAGTTTGGTTGGATGGTTTGTGAAGTTTGGAACTGGGGGAGGCTAAAACATTTCATGTAGTGCCAATCTTATATGTACTACGTATATATATAGCCAAGTAAGTAAACATGGGTTTGCTTAGACACTGGTCGGTAGAGAGGAGAATTCAAAAGACAAGGGAACAAAACTTTACTCGTCTTGTCTCTGAGACAACCGGAAATGGAGAATCAAAGCAGGGAAGCGGCAGAAGAGAAAGAAGGAGAGCATATGGAAACGACAGATTTCTACTTCGATAGGATTGGGAAATCAATACCCATATCTTCGCTCTTCGACACCCAAAACCCTCCCTCTTGTCCTGTAGCGGTTTCCCAACATCACCGCCTCGTCTTTCTCGCCCTCTCCGACGGTGCTTATTTACTTCACGCACTCCCTTTCATTTTGTGTTTGTTAATGCTTTTATTGCTTGGTGATGTGTTACTAAATGTCGTTAGTTATTCCTGGGTTTAGGGTTTATTGGGGCGAGGATTAAGGATGTGATGGATGCGTCGGAGGAGTTTAAGTCTGATAATGAGGGAAAGGCATCTTCTTGTTCATCAATACATGATTTAAGCGTGTTTCATGTTCCCATTGGCAATGTTCGCATCCTCGCTCTCTCTACTGACTCTTCCACTTTAGCTGTTGCTACTGATACTGGTCGCATTTGTTTCTTTAGCCTCACTTCCCTTCTTATGCTTAACAATGATAATAACGATACTGACCTAAAAAAGCCTTCTTCGGAATGCTCCCTCAACCAACCAAATTCTGTCATCAAGGACTTTCTGTGGACAAGAAAGAGTTCGGACTCTTCTTATCTTGTTCTTTCTGACAATGGGAAGCTATATCATGGTTCTCTTGGTTCTTCTCTTCAACATGTTCTTGACTCTGTCGACGCTGGTATTTTTCATCAGGCCTTTTTTTATATAATTTTTTCTACACTACACGGTCTTTCATTCATATAACTTCTTTACTTTTTTCTGCCTTCGTCTTTTGAAGTTGATTGGAGTGTTAAAGGAGCCCTCATTGCCGTTGCCAGAGGCAATGCTCTTTGCGTTTTCTCGTCCAAGTTTAAGAAAAAGTTTTCCATGTCTCTACCTATTAACTCATGGGTCGGTGGATCTGCTGATGACAATCTTGTCAAAGGTATTTCATATATGTTTTGTGTCCTATTATTTCAACTCTCACTAAAGCGTTCTTACTCTTTGCTTCTTCCTGGACAAATTCAGGAGCTTTCAAGCAAGCAAACACCCATTATGCATGCATGTCTTCCTCTTGATAGAAAGCCAATTTTGCCTTTTTTACTGCTTTCTGACTTATTTCAGTACTGCTTTTTAACTAAACTGTCTCTTTATTGACCACACCAGTCGACTCTATCAGGTGGGTACGTCCTGACAGTATTGTTGTAGGATACTTTCAACAAACTGCAGAAGGAAAAGAGGAAGGTTACTTTCTTCAAGTAATCAGAAGCAAAGATGGAAAAATTGCTGATGTTAGTAATCATTACCTCAGTTCCCTATTTTGTCTATGCTTGATTTTTTAGTGAAGTTCTTTTTGCTGGTGTTTATTATCATGCAACAATTTGCCCATGTGCATGATTAAATTTTGGAAGTGGACTTGGAGAGTGATTGATGAAAATTTCTAAGCTAATGCACTATGAAGTAATATGAAGTATTTTGAAGTCAATGAGTATACCCTGAGACCAATTCATCTTCATGCTTCATGACTTTAGGCATATAGATTCACCACATACTGTGATCTAAGGATCTCTTGCAAGCAATATTTTGACAGAATACATTTTCAGTGTGGTTGTGGTACTTTTATGTAGTTAACCATACAGGTATTGCCCTTATTCAAGAGTTTGGACTAGCGTTGTTGAACTAGTACTAGGAATTTAGGAATCCAATTGATGTTTTATGACACAATGCCACATCTTTTTTCATGTACGTCACTTGTTCTGCCGTTTTTTTTTTTTAAATCTATTAATAAATAGTCATACCCAGGTATCTTTCTTGAAGTTTTTGCATACAACCTCAGATTTATATTTTCCTATATTCCAATTCTTTTGCAGGATACTTCCAATTTGATTGTGCTATCATTTTATGATTTGTTTCCGGGAGTTATTGATGATATTGTGTCCTACGGGCATGGACCTTACTTATTGCTAAGCTACTTAGAGGAATGGTACGTGACTTAACTTCTTATTTATAGTTGACCTAAATAATTCATTTTTATATTTGTAAAAACCTTATTTGTATGAAGTTGCTCTTTGAGATATATGCTCCGTTAGACCTAAAACCGAAAATTTGAAATTTCTAGACTAGCAACTCGATAGCCATTATGTCTATTTTAATTTGAAGTAGCTTTAATATATATGTTATTTCTTAACATGATATAAAATTTCTTCCATTGTTTTATTAGCTTGAACATTTTCACAAGGCTTTGATGAATTTAGTTTTAGTCTACGCCTTCAGAAACACAAGTTTTGAGTAGTTATTTTGTCATGGGCTTGTTATTTGTGCTCACGATTTGTATTGTGCTGGTCCTTTGCCTGAATTTAAAAAGGTTTTTTTTTCCAATTTTCATGATAGGAGTCAATTTCTGTACTTCAAGAACTTGAGCTTTTATTTGATTGTTTTTTGATAGATAACATGAAAAAAGCCTGATAGAGATCAAAAGGTCAATGGTTTTACTATATCTTTTATGGACGACTAACAAAGGAGTTTGAATAATTTGATAAAACACCTAGAAATTGTAACATGTTGGAAAATTTTTAGTATGTTGGGGATTTATGATTTTACGGCTGAAACTTATAGGACGAAGGTTATGTTTTAACTATAAATCACACCTAAGATTTGAAACAAACAAAAGTATTAGAATCACACCTAGACAATGTTTCAATATTCTATTAAGGTGTTTCAATATGCTGTTCAATTGTTTTCAGCTTGTTATTTAGTTGTTTTTTTTCTTGTTGCTCAGTTGTTTTTTCTTGTTGTTTAGTTGCTTCAGTTTGTGTTTTTTTGTCTTTCTCATCTTCACACTATCAAAGTTAGGCTGCTGGGTTGTATTCTTTCCTACGAGTTGTTAATTGGAAACAAACATCAAGACCATCCAGTCTTTTTGAATCTGCAAAATCAATTCACCTCACTCTCTTGATCATTAAACAATCCCTTTAACACCCTTTAGCCACGTGTTGTTGCTCTTGGGCCAAAGCTAAATCTTTTGTATGCCCTTCCTCGTCATGTAGACATTGGTGGACTTAAACTTAGATACTAAAGTGATTTAGTTTATGATTGACAGCAAAAATGCTAGTATTTCGATAAAACATGTAGATATTGTAAATCTTGGGGTGTCGACTTTTAGTGGGTTGGAATCTAAGACTTTAGGGTCGAAATTTATAAGATAAATAATTAATAGAAATGATAGATCTAGGATTCACTCTTAGAGTCTGTACTTAGGATTTGAAACAAACAAACTATTGGAATGACACTAACAGGTTTCTACAAATCACCTATAAATATTTAGGAATCACTCTTAAGGATAGAGTTTCACACTTGAAAATGTAGTCTATATTGTTTCTTAAACCTCTAAAGTGTGCATGACCCATCATGCTTCTTGACTGATGGGACCAGTGAAGAGAAAGGTGACCTACTTGGCCTTATTATCCCCTGTTTTAGTATCTTTTCCCACTGCTTTTGTTTCATCTTTCTAGAATCCACGATACCCACGTTAGCCGCTTGCCACTATGGCTTGTAATTGCATGGTTTGTGAGTTTTGGATCCACTTATGATGTTTAAGGAAATTTAAGGATCCCTTACAGTTTCCTTATCTTGCTTGCTATTTGAATTTGACACCATCATTCTGAAAATCCTCTTGCACTTATATCTTGTTGAATAGCTCTTCTTTCCACCATTTTTGCTCTAGAAAATCGCTTGAAAATCGATTCTGGTTGCTGCATCTTCAAGATTAAGTCCCTCTACTAGCCCCGCAGTGAGTAAATTCCTTTGTTGGTGAGGTTTCCAATAAGTGGTCCTTGCTAACAGAGACTGGAATTAGTGTTGATACACCTCCACTGATGTTCTTTGCTACTCTCCCAGAGTATTATGTATCATGGGTGATCCGAACCTGACATTGCAATGCTCCTAACGCTTTCCTGTCTAACTCCGGTTTTTCTTGCTCCACTTGATAAAACCATAATTGGGCTTCTCCCACTAAAACTGTCAGTCTCACCTTATCTCCTTCACGAGTTCTTTTGATTCTTGAAGAACTTTTCATGCCTTCTCAACCAAAGCAATGGGTCCTCCGATCCATAAGAGGACATAATTCAAGCTTGAAGAATTGTGGCACCAGCTGTCCCCTAGTTTGTTCTTTTGTCCACTCCTTTGAATAGTTGCAACTACCTTGGTTCCTGCTACTAATAACCATGAACACCATCCCCTCTTGACACCTTCTTAGATTCTCAAAAATGGCTTGTGAGCTCCCCCAATGACTTCTACCTCACAGTCATTTGTTGTAGAAAAGCAACAAGCTTGCTCTCAAAACTCTTTGAGACACCCTTGACAATAGGCTTTGATACCTGGTTACTGTGGCACCTAGTGTAGGATCTAGTCATGGGTCGAGACAAAAAATTCTACTTCCTTCCGCTAGTTGAGTTCGTCCTTATTTTGGATGAACTTATACCGTCAACTGAGAAATAGACTCTTCCTAGACAGAGTCTCAGCATCACACTAGTTTTTTAAAACTAAATTCTTCTTGATTCTTTTTGTTAATTACTACCCCTTAAATAGGTTTGGAGTAACAAACATTAACCCTAATTAGGATTCTTAATTAGGTATAAGTTGAAACAAAAGCACAGATAGAAACCAAATAATTTGAAAATACTAAATAAAATATAATAAAATCAAGCCTAAATCTTGACTGCCCTATCAGCAGCCCTTTGCCATTAGAGTTGCATCAGCCACCATCTTTCTTACATCTTGAATAAACCTTGCCCACAAAAACATTTGGAATATCTATTTAGGTTGCTGGAATTTCAGGTTTGATATGACTGGAATTTTAGGTTTTTGGTTTATGGAAATTTTGGCCAAAGGTGGTGAAATTTTAGTGATGTAAGCAAGCAATGGAGAATAGGGAACTAGGAATCACGCTTAGAATTTAAGAATCACTTTTAGAGAAAATGTCACAACTTCTAATTGAAAACTGAAGTTCATAGAAAAAACTTAAGATATTTTTTTTATTGAAGGGATGGATACGTATATAAACAGAAATAGAAAAGGGCTTTCCAACTAAAATATCCAAAATAGAATTGAGTGCTACTTTAGGATTCTTTATAATTAAATAATCTCAAGTCTAAAGTATCTAGGATAATATATCTACATTATTATTACTTCTTATCTAATAAGGAATTAGAATAGAGTAAATATCAGCGCTAATTAGAGTTGCTATCCATTCAACTCTTAATCTTTATTTCACCAAATCAAAGCTTGTGGTTGAGTGATTTCCCTCTTTTATTTCTTCTATAAACTCTAAGCTTTTTTGCAACAGTATTAGTCACCTTAATTTGGTTTTACATTGTTGTGTTTTATTGAGTCACAAATTGATTTTAGACCTAGACGGTAAGTTGTTTGGTATCATTTGAAATTTTTATAATCGTGTCCAAGTTTTGCGTTTCACTTCTACGAATAGCTCTCACCGCTGCATGTCTTGTGGACTTCATTTTGATATGATTGAGTTGTGTTTGCATTTATTAGTATTAGCTTCTTGTTGGAACCATTTGATGGAGTTGATTTTATTTTTAAGAGATTGGTGATTGCTATGCTGACTCATTCATTTGTTTTATGACAGTGGGCTTGCAATTACAGCTAACAAGAAAAATACAGATCAGCACATTGTATTGCTTGGTTGGTCAGTGGATGGAAATGTAGATGAGACAGTAGTTATTGATATTGACCGAGATACGTGGCTTCCAAGGATTGAGCTTCAAGGTGCTTCAACTTGTGTTGTGCGTTTAGTTCAGTATATTGATGGAAAAATGATTTCTCATCTTTTTCCATTCTGTCATTTTGGTTGATTACTCCTGATTAGTTTTAAGTAATAAGTGTTAATTTAGCAGCTTAATGCATTTGGTAAATAGAGAATGATTCAAAAAGGATTGTTTGTTCATGGATTTAACAACAATTGTCTTCTTGTTAGCATTGGTCGTAAAAGGTTGACTTGGATATGTGTAAATGAAAAATATATTGATTTTGTAACAGCTGAAAATTAAGTACTTCAATTGGCATCCTTTTCCTGCCGTCTGTGGCTTTTAAATATCAGAATACTTTTACTTTGTGTATTTGGTGAGTTGTTCAGCTTTTGTCTTATTGGTTTCTTGCTTGTAACAGTGATTAGTAACTTCCGTTTTCAGATAATGGGGATGATAATTTGATCTTGGGACTCTGCATTGATAAGGTTTCTTTGTATGGAAAGGTCAAAGTTGAAGTTGGGGTTGAAGAAAAGAAAGAACTTCCACCACATTGCATGCTTATATGCGTTACTTTTGAGGGAAAGCTTGTCATGTTCCGTGTTGCAAGGTATTTCTCCAGAATGTTTGCTTGTTCCCAATTAAATATTGAAGTTACTGCTGAAGTGGGCTGCTAAACTAGTTTTAATTGTGATTGGTTTAGTTACTCTTTCTAAATTTTTGGTTCTGTTAACTTAGTTCTTGAATGCTCTAACTCTAGTTCCCCTCCCTTCCTCATGGACCTCTATACAGGGATAATCAACTGAATTATGTTATTGGTTTAAATTTTAGAAAAAGTTCTCCCTAGGTGGTAAATGAGGCTATGTTTATGAAAATGTCTTTGCGCGTGTTCCAAGTTTGAGATGTTCAATAATTAAGATTTTCTATACTGCCCATAGTGAGAAATTGTTCCCCTTTGTGGCGAGGTGATTTGAGGTTTAGGAGTCATCTACTACGTACATGTAGTGGACACTGAGTCTATTTCTATTTTAGTATTGCAGGACCTACTTGTCCATCTGAAAATGAGCTCACTCTTTCTGATGAAGAGGAGGATGATTCAGTTGATTTACCGAATACACCTGGAAATGGGGAACTAAAATCAGAAAAAGAAGCTGCAAATCTTCAATGGAATGATGTAGGTGAAATGGAATCAAATGTTGATACTTTTAAGCAAGGTCTTAAGCCTTCTGGCAGGAATGAGAGTTCAACTGTCATACTCGTTACAGAAAAAGCGCCCGTTGAATCTAGTGTTACTACAAACAGGGAAAGGGAATCTCCTGTAACTTGTAATTCTGTTGCTGTTATTGCACAAGAAAGCAATACTGCGACCAATATGCACCAAGACATAAATGGTCAGACATTAAATCTTTATGGGAAGCAAAGTGTAAATTTCACCCATTCACCTTTGAGGAGTTCATTCCAAGAAGGACCTGCAAATTTGGTGAAAAATGCAAGTGAATCTAAAAAATCTGCTGAATTTGTATTTGATCTCCCAGCATCTTCTGGGAAAGCTTCAACTACTTCCTTTAACCAATTCAATCAGAAGGGAGTACACAAGAATGTGGAACTGGCTGGGGCATTACAAGGAAAAAATAGGTCCACTGTTGCACAGGAGGCAGTATCTCAATCATTTTCAAGCAGGAGCTCTATTTTTTCTGATGGCTCTGGAAACAGATCCCCTTTTTTACCTTCAAATTTGATCGAAAGAAAAGAATCTGATGGTTTGGTTGATAGTGCTGCTGCAGCAAATGCTCCTCATAACCTCGCTGGAAAGCCTTTTCACTTAAAGGATCATGCTAGTATCTCATCATTGGTTGATTCTTCTGTTAGTCCAGTTTTGGTTGGGGAAGACAGGCCTGCAGATGGGACTGGAATCATTGAATCATTGCCTTCCATTTCTATGTCACAATTTTCATCACAGGAAAACTTTGCTTTTGGAAGATCTAACAATCGTGGAAGATATTCTCCAAAGGACAACTACAAAGCTCTGCCACTATCAAATTCCGAGGCAAACTTGTCAGGACAATTTGGCAATGTATCTGCATCTATTCTTACTTCCATTGTTAATTATTTTCTTTTGCGTACTTTCTGATAAGCACCTTGTTTTCCCTAAGCTATTTCATTTACATCTTCAACTCCAGTTAAATTTATGTCACGATTTGTGGCTGTATGTATCTTTGGAAAGAGAAGTCAGTATTATGACCTAATTAACTTATAGAATGTGACAGGATCTAAAACTCTAATTGCTGTGCTAAACAAAAATTGGGGGGCCAACATTCCTGCTTTTATGTTTATTGCTTGCAAGATGGGATGAACATTGGAGATAATTTGTTTTACTGGTTTACTATCTAATCACTTGACATCAATTTATTATTGTTGGTGCATTGTTCTGACTTTTGTGTTGCCAATGTTTTTATTTATGCCTAATCACACACCAACATTCCATGTAGCATTTCAAACACAAAATTGAAAACAAAGAGGAAATATAATCTGTTAACCTTTGTTTCTAAATATTTATTACCCCTTTGCTATAGGGTATATGCATTGCTGCCTTTTTTTTAATTCTTTAAAGAAAAGTATTTACTAAGAAAGATTCTTTTCAGATCAAAGAAATGGCCAAAGAACTGGATGCACTTCTGGAGTCTATTGAAGAATCAGGTGGCTTCAGGGATGCTTGCACTGTTTCTCAGAGAAGTTCAGTTGAAGCTTTGGAAGAGGGCTTAGAAACTGTGTCTGAAAAGTGTGGAATGTGGAAAGTAAGATTCTTTATTTTCACTTGTGTCTCTTTTTGTGTTAATTGATATATCATCTCCTAGAAAAACTAGTTGTGGACAGTTGAACACTGCTTGTTTGTGTTTTTTTTCCCCTGCTGACATGGTAAAGTGACAGTTGTCTTCTTTGCTGACATGGCAAAGTGACAGTAATACTCTGCTTTTTTTTTCCCCACTGCTTGGGAGGCGTAGTAGGATTTGGAATAAATATTAATGGAAAGTGCATGCATTTAAAAAGCCAAACTATGATGGGTGAAAGATTTATTTGTATTGTCGTGCTATGAAAATAAGGATGAACCTTAAGTTATCTGGGCAGAAAAAGACAAGTTAGGTTCATCATGAAAGCCAGGAAAGTCAGCCTCTGTCACAGATTGATTGGCTGTATGGTCCTTATGGTATGATTACCTTCAATTAAATTTGTGTTCCTTTTTAATGAATTCTTCAACGTGTAGCCTTAAAGTCATATTTTCTATGTTGTGCTTAATTGGCTATATAATATTTTGGTCATGTTTGTTAACTGCTAAACCCTTGGTCTTTGGTGTTACATTTGCACTATGATTCGTAGATCTTGATGGATGAAAAGCTTGTGGAAGTGCAGCGTCTTCTGGATAACACCGTACAAGGTAGACTCAACGTCTCTCTCTCTGCCACCCATGTATCAAACAGAGCAAGCATGATTTTTTTCATTATAGTCAGTTGGATCTTTGTTGCCTAGCCTCCTGAAAAAGCAATCCTTTGCATTTTATTGAGTTATGTTGTTCATTGGATTTCCAGTTTTCACTTCTGACATACTGGTCTTGCATTGTATACAATTGAATGTCACCCCCCTGAAAAGCTCTTAGGAGTATGAAAAGTTATTGTCCTCAGGAAAGTTTATTATCAAGTCCACATTGGTTGAGCTAACCAAACATAATTTTCATCTGCTGTTCAGTTTTGGCACAAAAAGTATATCTTGATGGTATCGTTAAGCAAGCATCTGATAGCCAATATTGGGAGCTCTGGAATCGCCAGAAGTTGAGTTTCGCACTTGATCTCAAACGGCAAACCATATTGAAGTTAAGTCAGGTATATATGTGGGTCCTGAAGTTGCAAAATTTGTCCAACTTCACATCATCAAGTTTTCTGATTTCTTTTGTTGAGTTTGGCATGAATTGGAACTCAAAATTGGAAATTTGGGTTGTCATGCCAATTCCATTGTTTGTCTATTACACAGGATTGGAATTCCAATTGATCACCCAACTTTAAGGAATATTATTTGTGACAGAATTCCAATTCTTTGGGTATGAAAAAGGAATTACAAGTCTGGACTAGTACATTTTCATCAGTTACTGTAAATTTGTTACAATGATGTGCAATTTCAATTATAATTCCATTAGAATTAAATCAGCATTCCAAATCCATTTCCATAAGCCAAACAAATGAGAGTTTCTTGAGAAATGGTGATGAAAAGGAGAAGGGAAGAGTTTAGGATAATGTCTTTTAGGAGCTTAAACATAGATAGAGTTTCCTCCATTCTGTATGCTGCTAGTATATGAGTGCAGAAGTATATTTTGATCCTTGATAGAATATTTTGTGCTTTCATTTCCAAATCCAGGATTTAACCAATCAGTTAATTAAATTGGAAAGGCACTTCAATAGCCTTGAACTCCAGAGGTTTGGTGAAAATGACGAAGCTCACTTGAGTGGAAGAGCTTTTCAAAGCAGATATGGGCCCTCAAGGTATTTTGAGCTTGTTACTGGTTTTAGTGACTGCTTCATGAATGGATGTTAAGGCCCTTGAAAACAAGTATGCGGTTTTAACATCCAAAAATTGAGTTATTGATACAATTTTACTTGGGAGCTTGTGAAAAGACAGCAAAATAATTGGTTCATTAATTTATAAATATCTCATTATGTGTTTGCAGGCATATTCATTCTTTGCATAGTCTACATAACACGATGAGTTCACAATTGACAGCTGCTGAAAGACTATCTGAGTGTCTCGCAAAGCAGATGGCTGTGCTGAATATAGATTCGCTGATAAAACAAAAGAATGTGAAAAGAGAATTATTTGAAACAATTGGGATCCCCTATGATGCTTCTTTCTCTCCATCAGATGCAACAACTGTTGGTGATACTTCTTCCACGAAGAATCTTTCACTGTCTCCTAGTTCTTCTGCTAAAGATCAGTCCAGAAGAAGGCTATCAAGTGCTATGAAGAGTTCTGACCCAGAAACAAGGAGAAGAAGAAACTCACTGGACCAGGTGATCTGTGTTAATGATCTAGTTTCCTTGATAGTCGTGTGAACTACTTGGTGTGATCTCTATATATTTTCATCCACTGTTGCTTGGCTGTGATGGGAACTTGTTTGGTTTGTCAATACCCATATGTTCGTGGTCTTATGGATGGAAAAAACATATAAATGCCTTTACATTATTCTGGTTAAAATCATTTGTTTCACTTGTTTTCCTTGAATCACTTAAGATTGTCTGCTAAATTCAAATAGATACTTGCAGCATGTTGAGCTAGTCTTAACATTCCCCTTCTTTAGAAAAAGAAGTATACAGGATTGGGTGTTCCTGTAAACTGTGGAATCTCAATGAATTCTAGAAATATAGAAATCTAGAAACTACAAGGATATCTCATGTTCACGGATAATTTTGTCAAACTTTTGCTTAATTTTTAAAGAAATAATTGGTTCTTCATTGTTGCAGAGTTTGGCTTGCTTTGAGCCTACAAAAACAACTGTAAAAAGGGTATTTTTGCAAGAAAATCAGAAGAAAACGCCAAGAAAACTTCAGGAATATATGGATAGGCAATATGTCCGTTATAGCTTATCTGACGGTTCTAATGTTACCAGGCCTGACATCCAAACATCCTATTCAACCTTATTACAATCTGGAGATGGTGAGTCGTGGCTGATTGCTATTCTAAGTGTTCCCTGCTCAGTTCATTTATCAACCATGTTCATATGCTTTTTCAGGAAGTGTTCAGTACAAATTCCCAAAACAGACCAGTGAGAAAAGATCAACGCTTTTTAAATGGGCTAACGAGTCCCCGTTATCATCTCAAGCTGCTGAGGTGAGGTCTCTCAGTTTGCCAAGTAACAATGTAGAATCACCGCCAGTTTCAAGGCGAGAATTGATGATGACATGGCAAAATCATGCTGAGCAAGCCAACGGTGTAACTGCAGATGAATCAAGATCTCCTGTTTCTTCCACTGAGAAGCCTCATTCTACTATGATTCATGAGAAAAAATATGGTTGGCAATATGAAACTAGCCCAGGGCAAAAACTCTCACCAGCCAACTTGTTACATGAAACGACGTTCTTGTTGAAATCAAGTGAAGTGCCAAATGCCAGTATGAGTAAAGGGTCCGTGGTTACAAATTCAGTGCCCTACTATCCAAAGCATGGATTTGATACAGAAAGTTTGGTGCCTACATGTGATAGTAAAAAGAATGGCCCCGGATTCCTTTCACTGCCAACTGCCACTGCAGCTGTTAATTCTGTTGCTCATCCTGCTCATACTGTATCAGAAGTAGCTTCCCCATTCCATGTTGGCACCAGCACACATGGTGAAGTATCTTCTCCAGCATTCTCAGTTCCTTTCTCAGCTTCATCTTCAACGTTTGATTCTTCATTGAAAAGCTTACCTACATCATTCACTGCATCCTCAATTTTTGATTTTGCGAATGACGGTAAGTCTACTGCAAGCAAACCTCCACCTTCTGTTAACTATTCTTCACCTTCAACATTAGAGTCTCCTAAATCAGAAGTACAGAACATATTCAAAGCTCCAGTTTCCGTGCCTTTGAGAACAGAGCTTAACCCACCTTTGGAAAAGGCTCCACCTTCTCTTGCAGTCACTTCAGTATCATATTCTCCTAAGACAGAGGTTCAACCTCCTAAAGGTGAAATTGATTCTCAAAAAAATATGGATGATGCTACAGCAGTAGCATCTCTGGAGCCCAAGCCTCCGGCATTAGATTTAAAGGTTAAGTCTTCAATCCCTATAAATGAGATTTCAACTGGGTTTATATCTGGGACCCAATCCAGTTTGAACATTGTAGCAACTTCAACATCTAATATAACAATAGCTGGTCAACCTCAACAAACACCTGTTGCTCATACTCCTTTCACAGCAATGCTCACAACTTCAAATCCTAATGTTAGTGGAAAGAATGAGAGTTTGGATGTTGCAGTTGCTGAAGAAGATGAGATGGAGGAGGAGGCTCCTGAATCTGGCAATACAGGAGAGCTTAGTTTGGGAAGTCTTGGAGGTTTTGGGATTGGTTCAACTCCTAGCACAGCTGCTCCTAGAGGAAATCCATTTGGTGGTTCATACAATGCGGGAACAAGTCAAACAAGCTCTGCATTCTCAATGACAGCGCCAAGTGGAGAGCTGTTTCGGCCTGCATCTTTTAGCTTTCAACCTCCACAGCCTTCCCAGTTGCCTCCACAAAATAATCTAGGTGCCTTCTCTGGTGGCCTTAACACTGGAACAGTTGCTACAGCTCCGACTCAAGGTGGATTTGGGCAACCGGCACAAATTGGATCGGGACAGCAAGCATTAGGATCTGTTCTTGGTGCTTTTGGTCAGTCGAGGCAACTTGGTACTGGGTTCTCAGCAAATGGTCTAAGTTCTGCTGGTAGTTTTACCGGTGGCTTTGCTAGTACTAGCTCGCAGGGTGGTTTTCCAAATGCTACTTCAGGTGGTGGGGGATTTGCCGCTGTGGCTTCAGGGGGTGGGGGATTTGCTGGAGCGGCTTCAGCAGGTAGGGGATTTGGTGATGTAGGTTCTGCTAATATTGGTTTTGCAGCGGCTGCTTCTGGTCGTGGATTTGCAGCAGCTGGTAAAGTCACTTTCTTTTTTCTTCACTGGAACAAACTACGAATACATTTTACTGATTCTGTAATAAAACTTGTAGGTGGTGGTGGGTTTGGTGGTTTCAGCAGCCAACAAGGAGGCGGTGGCTTCTCTGCTTTTGGTAGCAGCGGACAAGGAGGAAATGTGGGTTTCCCAACTTTTGGCAGTAATACAGGGGGAAGTGGAAAACCACCAGAGCTCTTCACGCAAATGAGAAAATAGAGGAATTTGAAGTGAATTGTATGGAGGATAAGGATATATTGAGAATCCTTTTTTTTTTTCATTGACTATAGTAAAACTATGTACAGCTTCAAAAGAAGGATTCCATGTTAGAATCCAAATTTACCCACTATAATAGTTAAATCGCTAACCAAGTAAACTATATGGACAAAAATTGGATTTAGAGCCTCCATCTTGACCGCATTCGAGTTGAGATTTTCTGTGTTACTTCCTTGGCTATCACCAGAGCTATAATCCCATCGAATATATTATCCGCTAGTTGATACTTGCAAGTTTGCTCTCCTCTCCTCAGTATATCCGTCTATTCCTTTCCTTCCATAAGCTGTAAATAGTATACGTAAAAACAGTAGTGAAGAGGATTCCATCATCCTTCCGTAAGTTGGAGACTGATAACCCAGGTTAGTGTATCGTCCCAATCATATGTGCAATTTATGGAGCAGTTGACTCCATTAGTCTCGGAATAGATGCACTTAAAGAATAAACGACATAGTTCACAAATAGGATTAAAGCTCCCATACCAACGATATTTAGTACTTAATCTGATTTTGATAGCTAGCCAATGCAAACATAGAAGCTTTGGGGCTGATACTATACTTTCAGACTTCGAGAGTAGTTGGTATAAGGAACATGTGGAGTTTCAACTTGTAGACTGATGTAGCAGGATTTATTAGTGAAAATGCCCGTGGGATGTGGCTTCCAAAGGATTGAATCCGTAGTACTCTTGGAATGAAGGCTCGGAAGATATTGATACAAGGTATTAAACCTTCTGAAATTTCCAAACTACTGCTCATCTGAAATGAGAGAAGAGACCTTGGTATTGAATGGAATTCTATTCCATCGATGTGCTAGCTCAGGTCGTCAAATTAATGGACTGAAATCTGTCCAATTATCTTACCATACCTAGATTTCATTGCCACTATCAAGTCGGTAGAAGATATGAGGATAGACGAATTCTCTGATTTTCAACATACGAGTGAGAATCGATGAACAACCTCTTTTGATTGGTATTTGCCAAAAATTCTGCGCTAAGAGGTATGTTTCATAGATCCATTTAATCCATAACAAAGTATTATCGGTAAGTATCCTCCAAACTTTCTTGCAAAGTACCTTTTGCATATGCCTAAGCCTTCACTTTTCTTTGGAATGGTTATATCATCCCATTTCACTTTTGTTTTCTTGGCATTCTCTAGAGTTCCCAACCAGAGAAATGCTTTATCACCCTTTTAGGAAGTATCAAATGACTAGTCCAATGGATGTGAAGATTGCTAAGTATTGATATAATCAGAGTAACTCTAGTAGCCATAGAGAGAAATTTGTTTTGCAAAGCTAGAATTTTGCTCTGTATCTTTCCAAGAGAGGGATGCAATCATAATATCTAAGTTTGACATGAGATATGGGAACTCCCAAATATTTGAAGGGAGGAGTATGAAGCTCCATGCGAAGATTACTACCAATCTCCTTAGAGTATTGAACATCTGAGGAACAATATATGCAACCTTTATGGAAATTAAGAGTCAAACCTGACCAGCCAGAGAATTGTGATAGAATGTCTTTAAAGATAGTGATAGACAACTGATCAGCACCTGAGAGAAGTAGTAAATCATCAGCAAACATCAAATGACTGAATTTAAGTGAATTGCATTGATGATGATATTTGAATTTGCCATTGTGATTTAGTGACTTCTCAATCATTTTAGACAATCCTTCCATAACTAGAACAAAGAGGTAAGGGGATCCCTTCTTCAAATCCCTCTCGGACATTTCACAGGTTTCGTGGGACTACCATTAACTAAGATACTCACGGATGAGGAATGTAGGCACATCATAATTTAGTTTCTGTAATGTTGAGGGAATTCTAATACATCTAAACATACTCAGAATAAAATCTCAGCTAACAGTGTCGTATGCCTTGTAAAAGTCTATCTTCCATATACAACTTTTCAAACTTTTTCTTGATAGATAATCCCTAAGAAGCTTTTGGATAAGCAAGAAATTGTCACCTATTGATCTTCCTTCAATGAAAGCTCCTTGGTTCGGTGAAACAATCTCAGTCAATACTCCTCACAGTAGACTAGCTAGAAGCTTTGCAATAACCTCGTAAATAGTATTGCAGCAAGATACAAGTCGAAAATCAGATAAAGAATTGGGATTTATCTTCTTTGGTCCTAGACAGATGAAGGTATGATTGAATTCTTTCAACATGTTGCAAGATGTCAGATGTGTATTTCCCATCAACTTGAATGGAGTAGTCTCTGGTCAAGCGTAGCATCAAAGACTGGTCTACATACAAGATTCCATTAGCATCTGATAATTGTGCTATTCGGCTTCTATTCCTTCTTGGGAGCAGGGAGGTATGGAAGAATTTGGAATTCTGATCCCCTTCTTTAACCAGGTAACTCTAGCCTTGTGTTGTATTATGGATTGAAGTAAAGATAAGGCTTGTCGATATTCCCTCAGTCTCGTTATTTCAATTTCCCTCATCTGAGAATTATTAGGATGTAGATAACATGCTTCTTGAGCTTGGTGCAACGTTGTTTTGCTTTCAAGAACTTGTCCGCTGCTATGAGATAGAAAATTTTTTAGTGAAGCTTTTGCTCTCCTTAACGTCTGCATTAGCTAATAGGCACGAATTTCAAAAAATCCTTCCATTATAGTCAAAAGATCAGGATTGGGAAAGAAGATCCCAATCAACGCCCAAAAGTTTAGACACGGCCGGAAGATTTGAGGCACGAATTTTAGTTTTCTAAAAGTCCAACAATACTAAGCCTTTTGTCAAATACAACATCTTTAACCATGGCCTTTTTGTGAGGGTCATTAAGCCCGCGAACATTTTGTTTGAGCAACATCAAGGAGGGGAGTCCCCTCCAGTAGTGATTTTATTTTTCTTACTGATCTTCTTCTTGTGCTACTATTAGAGTTCAACATAGATGTAGAATTTTTGCCTTGCTCCTCCTGATTCACATTCTGAACTTGCTATGGTTGAGAATCTGGCCTCACTTATGGAGGATACCTCTACTTGGGATACATTGTGAGTTATTGTATTACAAGTGTTCTGCACCTCTGTTTGAGAAACTTAAGTCCAAAGAGTTAAGTTGATGTGAGCAGGAGTAAGGATCACCATGGAGATAGTGTACGTGACAGGGACAAGCTTGTCATTTCAGTTAGACCTATGACTAGAGCTAGTATTGAGAGATTCAAAGAGGCTTTCTATGCGCATGTGGGCTAACTTATGGAGATGATGAAACTAGCCAAGCCTATTAGAGGAGAGTTAGTTAGATCACAGCCTAAATTGATCTACTTATCTCAAATCCTTAGACCGGATTCACTTGGAACTTGAAGACCATTGTGTTGGGCTATTCTTTATCATTTAAAGTCCAAGAGGAGGCGTGCTTATGACCAAACTTGGCACCTCAATAAGACCAGGCCTTCAGCTACATGCTTATGATCTATTTTGTACTTATTTATATTTTGGGATGCCATATATTTTAAGCCAAGTCTTTTAGCATTAAGCTTAGGTATAAATACATATGTTTTGGGGTTTTGGAAGACAACTTTTTGATCATATTGTTTTGTGTGTGTCGTCGACCATATTGAGAGGAAAAACCCCTCTTGTTCTTTTCATCTTATGAATTGAACATCACTTATTAACTGAATCAGATTGTGATGTGATTTTGATCCTAAACAACTTTCTTGGTTTATTCTTTACTCATAGTCTAGGTTGGTCGTGAGGTTTAGTAAGTAAATTTGAAACCCTGCATATCAGATTTAATTTTAGTTAATTTGAATATATCATCTTCTTCTTTCCTTGAATCCGAACTTTTCAATCTTTCAATTTCGTGGAGCGCGTTAGTTGGTATCAGAGCCTTGGTTTGGAGGAGAATTCTTATTCAACTCCATTAAAATTTAAGAAACTGCTACCCTTCACCATCCAATTATCGTTGGTTCATCAATTCAGGTGTGAATTAACTTTCGGCCTAGGGTTTCAATCTTTCTTCTTGTTCTTATTTTAGTTAGGCTTTTCATTTATTATTCTTGTTTCTTTTGTTGAAACTTTCAGCTTATATAAAAAATCTAAAAAACGAAAAAAAATCCGAAAAATGTCGGAAAGAAAACATCCAAAAAAAGTTAAAGAATTTTAAAAACGAAAAAAAATCCGAAAAATGTCGGAAAGAAAACATCCAAAAAAAGTTAAAGAATTTTAAAAAAAATTCTTTTCTTTTCCTTGTTTTCTTTGTTTCGTCATACGCGTACTTGCTAATTGGTTTGAAATTTTTGCACCATTTTGATTCTTTTGATTAGTTGAGAATTGGATCTGAGTAGTGATTTGAATTTAAGAGGGGATTGAGCGGTAAAAGGCAAGAGTGTGTGAACTTATTTGAGAGAGTCATTATCGTGACTTAAACACGAGGAGAATGACATCATTTGAGTGAAATGCGTGAGGGAGTGTGTGAGGTTGTTTATTATTAACCTTGTTTTGCAAGTATATCATTTTATTTACAATGTCATAGGGAGGTAGTAATGATGACAATCTCACCAGCATTATTATGATTTGTATTATCTTGTATTTTATTTTATCTTTTGTATCTCATTTGAATTTATTTTTATCTTATCTGATATTACCTCAACAACTTAGATATCACAAAACTTGTATAAATACAGTGAAAAGCTATTCATCGAAATATTAAAAAAAATAGTACATTCATAGATCAATTTCTGTTTCTCTACATTCTTTCATAGTATTAGAGCTGATACAATAATCATCTCTCCAACCCATGCAAGTTGCATTCAGCAAGAATTATCATTAAACACCTATTCAGCCTATCAACTTACCACAACCAAAAACACACAACAACACATTCAGCCTATCAACTTACCACAACCAACAACACTGTCTCTGTTACATACCTAACACAAATTTGCAAAAACTCAAAATACATCTCAAATGGTAGACCTCAATTCTCCTACTTTACTATTCAATCATATCTCAAATTTCCTCACTACACAATTGAATTCAACAAATAACTTCATTTGGAAAAATCAAATTCATGTCGTCCTCATCACTTATGATCTTGTTGGGTATATTGATGGCTCTATAACACCACCAGATGAAGACTCTTTAGACTTTCCCAAATGGAAAAATTTTGATAGAGTAGTATACTGCTTTTTTACTACTTCTCTTACTAGCTCCATTGCAAGACTTGCAATCAATTGTACCACTGTGCAGGATCTTTGGATTGCTCTAGAAAATCACTTCATGCAACAATTAAACTCACAACGATCTCTACTTCAGTGTCAACTCCACACACTGAAGAAAGGACCAAAATCTATTACTAAATTTCTTGCCTCTGTCTTTACAACCGTCGACGAACTTGCTGCCATCGGTGATAAAAACTCTAATGAAGACCTAGTGCTTCTCACCTTGAATGGACTACTGTCGAAATATGAGTCTTTTATCACTACCGTCAAACACCGAGAATCTCTAGTCTCCTTTAGCAAGCTTCGAGCGAAACTCCTCATTCACGAATAGAGGTTACTATCTTTTCATTCTTCTCCTTCCTCCAACTCAGTGTTGTTGCCTCCTACGCAGGTCACAGATCCTCCTTCTCCAATGGACACGGTGGCACTCGCGGGTGTCATGGTCCAGGGGCACATGGATTTTAACCCTAATCTCTATGGCGGCTCTTCAAATCTGAACGCACTCAACCTGTATGGATATGGACTCAACTCGAATGGACTCTCCAATTTTAATGCAGATGGGCTTCAGTCACAGACCACTTCTCCTTCTCAAGCCCACCAGTCTCAAGACCTAGCCCAGCAGCATCAAAAACCATTTTTTCATTAATACCCAACCCAATCACATTATTCCCAACGGTCCACTACCCACAATAAATCCACTCGTTGCCAAATTTGCTGGAAATGGAATCACATTATTGCTTATTGTCGATTCCGTTACTCTGCCTCTCGAAATTATCCCATAAATTCCACACCTCATCCAAATAACCTTTCCTCTGCTTTTACTACCTTAAACATTCACAATTCTTTAGACTCACCTATCCTTCCTTCTAGCACTATTACTGAATGGTTTCCGGACACTGGAGCAACCAATCACATGACACCCGATCCTCACCTTGACGAATCTAAAGCACCTTACAATGGTCCAAATCAAGTGATTGTCGATAATGGAAAAACTTTTCCTATATCCTCTGCTAGTAATGTCACCTTAGCTACTCCAACTCGTCCTCTTCATCTTGACAATATTTTAATTGTCCCAATCTTGCTGTCAATTTACTTTCTATAGCTAAGTTTGTTAAACATAACTCTTCTCTTGTTAAGTTTAACCCATTTGGTTATATAGTGAAGGATCTCAGTACCAAGACACCTCTATTTGCGGGATCCATCCATAAAAATCTCTATCTTATGAAGGTCCCACTCCGATTCAGAAATTATGTTGCCCTCCATGTTACTTCCACTCAACTCAACCTATGGCATCAGCGTTTAGGTCATCCTTGTTCATTCATACTCTCTAGATTATCTTTTCCCTTTAAATTGTCATCACATGTACTAAATAATTGCACTTCATGTTTATTAGGCAAAAGTATCAATCTTCCTTTTACTTTATCATCACATGTTTCTACTATGCCATTACAAATTATTTATTATGATATTTGGGGTCCGTCATCATCTCCCTCTCTTTCTGCTATCGTTGCTTTATTATTTTCATTGATGACTTCAATCGCTATACTTATAATTTTTTTCCTTTAACCCACAAAAACCAAGTCCTTTATCAATTTCAACTCTTCAAAACTAATGTTGAAAATATCTTCTCTACCACAATTAGAACTTTTCAATGCAATGGAGCTCCTGAACTCATCAAAGTTCTTTAGCCGCTTACCTTGCCTCTCATGGCATATCTTACCGCATTTTGTGCCCTTATACTCAGTAACAAAATGGACTTGCTGAGCATAAAATTTACCATACTATCGAAAATGGGCTTACTCTTCTCCTTCACGCCTCTCTACCTAAACCTTTTTGGTTTGAAGCCTTCTTCATAGCCACCTACCTTATTAATCTATTCCCCACACCTGTCCTCAATCACAAGTTACCTTATGAAACCCTGCTTCTCGATCTACCCAATCTTTCCCACCTTCGTATTTTTGGGTGTGTTTGTTTTCCTTTTCTTAGGCTAACTTGTACATACAAATTAACTCCAAAGTCCACCAAATGTGTCTTCGTAGGGTATTCATCACAATACAAAGGTTATTGTTGTTTTGACCCTATCATCTCCAAACTTCACATCTCCCGACATGCCCGATTTATTAAAACTATTTTCCGTTATGAAAATTCCACCTTTAATATCTCCCCCACATCCTCTCCCTCTACCGTCTTGCTCCCACTACCTACTCCGACCTCTTCCTCTTCACCAAATACCAAAACAAACCCATTGCCTCCTTCCCCTTCACCTTATCACCATATGATCACACGTACACGTGATAACACTTGTGTCCACCGCATCCTTTCCGATTATGTCACCTATTCTACAAACACAAAGACTTCTTATACTCCTAATCCTACCTCCTTCACCCAAGCCAACAAATTTTCACATTGGCGTTAAGCCATGCTTGATGAGTTCACAGCTCTCTATCGCAATCACACCTGGACTCTTATCCCTCCACTGCCTAATGCCAATATTGTTAGATGTAAATGGGTTTTCCGTACTAAAGGAAATTCTGATGGGTCCTTAAATCGCTACAAAGCTCGATTAGTTGCCAAAGGCTATCATTAAGCTCTTGACATTGACTGCACTGATACTTTTGGCCCTATCGTCAAACCCACCACTATTTGACTCATCCTTACCATTGCTCTATCTAAAAATTGGTCGGTTCACCAACTCGATGTCAACAAGGCCTTTCTCAACGGCACTCTAGATGAACTAGTTTTTATGTCTCAACCACCTAGTTTCATTGACCCTCACAAACCATGTTATGTCTTTCATCTTCAGAAAGCTATCTATGGTCTCAAACAAGCTCCAAGGGCCTGGTTTCATCGCCTAAGTCAAAAGCTACTTAATCTCAATTTTACCCCAACTAAATCTGACATGTCCTTATTTGTTCATTCCATTACTTCTCATACCATTTATCTTCTCGTATATGTTGATGATATCCTAATTACTAGCTCTTCGTCCTCTTTCATCACAAATCTCATTCAAGACTTCAATACTACATTCTCTATCAAAGATCTTGGTCTTCTTCAATACTTTCTCGGGATAGAAGCAACTACAACACCCACTGGACTCTTTCTTTCCCAAACTAAGTACAATAAAGATCTTCTTCTCCGCACAGGCCTTGCCCAATCTAAACCTGTCATCACACCTATCAGCCCAACTCTTCCTCTCTCTAAAATTCATGATAACCCTCTCCCTGATCCTTTTGAATATCGAAGCACTGTTGGTGCTCTCCAATATCTTTGTCTTACCCGTCCTGATATTCAATTTGTGGTAAATAAAGTTTCTTAATTTCTTCATTATCTTACCAACATTTACGAGACTGTTGTTAAAAGGATTATTCGTTATCTTCGCTCCATATCAACTTCTGGTATCCATTTAACCGACAAACCTCTCTCTCCATTTAAGCCTACTGTGATGCAGATTGGGCTGGGTGTCCTGATGACTATTGATCCACATCTGGTTACTGTATTTTTCTAAGCCCAAACCTTATCTCTTGGAGTGCAAAGAAACAACTTATTGTTGCCAGATCTAGCACTAAAGCAGAATATTGCAGTATAGCTAATGTTTGTTAGTATAGTCATTATTTCTTTGTAATCACTACTTTCGTATATAGCCGTTACATATATTTGTAATTATTATGTAAATAACTTTCTCTAATTAGCTAGCTAGTCAATGTGTCTATTTAAGGAGTATTAATCCTGTAGCTGATATTTTAGGTATGTATAATTAAGTTTATTCCCTATTTAAAGGGGAGGTTTCTCAATGAAAAGATAATTCGGCAAAGTTTATCATGGTATCAGAGCCCACTCTCTAAGTTCTTAAGTTCTCTGTTTTGTTTTTTTTTTCTTTGGTTTTACTGATCGATATTTGGGTTTCTTTTGGTTGGGGTTCTTGGTCTCAAAGCTTCAGTTAGACTGCTTTTGTGGTTATCTGACTTTTGTCGTTATCTGGCTCTTGTGGTAGGAACGAAAAGCTCTGGAGAGTCTTCCTTCGCGTGGGTCAGTTTTGGATTACGTGGGTCAGCTGGGTTATTGGCCCCTAAATTTTTTTTAAATTTAATTAAGCATGATTTGATGAATTTTGAGGACTTGATAGCTTAATTTGTATTGGACCTTAATTGACATGTAAATGTTAATAAGGTTAAATGGCTTAGGTGATTAAATTGAAGTGTTAGAAGGGATAAGTTGCATTAAAGGCATTTTGGGCATGTCACTTAAGCATTTAAGTTCTTAGGCTAATAAGTAAGGGCATTTTGGACTTTTTAGCATTAGTGATGGTATAAAAGGGAAGAAATAAGGCTTGGCTTGCAAAGGAAGAGAGGGAAAACGAAAATTGAGAGAAGAGAAGAGAGAGAGGGTCGTAGGTGGAGAGAAGGAAGGAGAAAAAGAAGAGCAAGCTAGGGTTTTCCATTTTCTTGGAGTTCAAGAGGGTTTTTGGGGTAAAACCAAGAAGGAAAGAACTAGAGGAAGGTTCAAGCTTCCATTTGAGCCAAGAAACCCATTGGTTGGGTGAAGATTCAAGGTAAGGGTTTTTCAATATTTTGAAATTTTAAAGTGGTTTTGGGTTTAGATAGCTTAGAAATGTAGGGGTTTAAGTTTTCTAAGGTTAATTTTGGTGATTATGTTCTTAGGGTTCTCCAATTGAAATCACTATTTGATTTGGGAATTTTGTCATTGATGAAGGGGATTCTAAATCTTTGGATTTTTTTAGAGAGCTTTTGGTTCTTATGGCTTAAAGATGGTATGGGTTTGTGAATTCTAAAGTCAATTTTAGTGATTATGTTGCTATGGGTTTGTCAATTTGGATGTCTTTTGATTTAGGGATTTTGTGGCTATTGTTAAAGGAGATTAAGAGAGGATTCAAGAAGAGCAAGAGGAAGGGAACATTGAAGTTGGATGTCTAAGCAAAATGAGGTGGGTTTCATGTTTATAGTTGAACAACGAGCCAATAAGGTTTTTCCAAATCAAGAAATAAAATGGTTTCAAGTATTTCGTAATTGTGCATATACTGTTTTCAAATGATTTAAAGAAATTGTTTTTATGTGTGTATATGCTTCATGGATTGAATGTGAATTGTGGTGAATATGGAAAAGAATTCCATTGTGATATATGATAATGTTATGCCATCGAATTGTGCCATGACATTTTGATTTAAATGAAAAGAAGAAAAGAACGTGAGTGCATTTCATTTTGATAAAATGATTTTGAGCATTGACTATGTGCTTTTGTTTGGGCGAGAAAGAACCTGTTTTGTTAGTCACGTGCACGATGACCCATAGCCTTCTCTCGGCTGCCCGTTTGAGGCCACGAGATCCTGAAAAATCAGACTCGTTTTGTTTACGGTGTAAATTACACCCGTTTTGTTTATGAAACTCTCTAGCCATTTGGTTGTACATTTGCATTTGATGTGCATTGCAATTATGATTTTTGAACTTGATGCATACATTGTTGGCATTATGGTGCATTGGTTGAGAATTTGAAGAAATAAGAGTTTTGTGATTTTAACGTGGATAGACTATGTTTATGAAAATGTTCAATGAAAATAAACTTTTGAAAGGTTTTGCTTGTTATTTTGTTATAAGCATGTTACCCATGGGCTTTTAAAGCTCACCCCCCTTTTCATCCCCATCTCTAGGTTTCGAGCGAGAGATCGGATGAAAGAAAGTCAAGTCATCTATCTATTTGTACATATTTTTGTAATTCGTATATTTGGATTTTGGATTTTGGTATTGGTATATGGCTTGGAATACCATTAAGGTTTTGTAAGTAATTAATTTATGATATTTATGGATTATGAAATTGTATAAGAGTTTGAGTTGTGGAATTGGAATTGTGTATGGCTATGGATTTGTGCACTATAGTTTTGTATATAAATTGAATTAAGATATGAATGTGATTTGGATATGGATGAATTGGATTGATTGAGCTGGTATTATAGAAGTGAGTTTAAAATTGTTTGCAGGTTTTGGGATTGTTAAAATATAGCAGTTATGCTGCCCGATTTTAGTATGGTGGTACATGTATTAAGTATTTATTGACAAATAAATAGAATAACAAGTTTTTGATTTCTTTGATGAGATCTATTTTGAATATGAAGAATCAAGTAAGTTGGGATTTGTATGATTGTATAAGATTTTGAGGATGAATTTCCAATTGTGGGAAATTGAATTAAATGGTATGAGATTGAATAAAGTTGAGCACCGTTTTCAGAGAGGTTTAGTCTTAGAGTTTCCAACGCTATAGTTTTTCATAAGGTATAAGTTTTTGGATGTCGGAAAGTTGTTGCTTTGATTTCGAACCAATTTGATTCGTTTTCGATTGGCTTTCGTTTGGTAAATCCAATTCTTTGATTTACCAATTTGATTCGTTTTGTTTCGCATGCAATTATGCTTTCGTTGCATTTTCGCTTTCTGATATGCTTCGCATTATGCATCACTTGATTTTCGATTTATTTTGGATTACTTTTGATTTATGCTCCGCTTTTCGTTTCTCTTTGATATCTGTTTGCTCCGCTTTGTGATTCGATCACGTCTTATGCTTATGATATTTGGAGCAATTGTTGGGCTTCAAGAACGAGGTCCAACACGATTGGCGTTGGGCGGATTTTCAACCATACCTGCCGATGTCTGTTTGTTTGCTTCTGTCCTCTCTGGGATCGCCGCTCGCGTCCGCAGGGGACGACATCATAAGGTAGGGCCCCACCACCCATGGGAGATTCACTGTTGCGTCTACTTATGAGATTATCGAGGATCGCCCCTGGGTAACCCGCAACAAACTTTGGGAGATTATTTGGAAATGGGCCGGCCCACAACAGATCATATCGTTTCTTTGGCTAGTCACCAATCAGAAACTTCTGACTAATCAACAAAGAGTGGCACGCCATATTGCTATCGATGATCGATGTTCGGTCTGTGGCAGTATTGAGACTACGCTTCATGTGCTACGGGACTGTCTGCAGGCGGGTGTGTTGTGGCGTAACTTCCCCCATGAGGCGCTCGGTTCAGGTTTTTTTAAGCAATCATCGGAGGAGTGGCTGCCTTTTAACCTAAGCAAGCCCAATCTGGTCCACCAGGCTCAGTGGGCCATTATCTTCAGGGTCGGCTGCTGGTTCCTTTAGAAGTGATGTAACTGTAGACTTTTTGAGCCTGGCTTTGTTTGGCCAGTCACTGGTCACTGTGTCATCTTGGACTACATAGACTAGATTTGGCGTGCCCGAGCGTTGGAAAACTGTGTTTTCCTAACTCAAACCACTCCTGTGGGTCCCTAGTAGGCTGGACCAAACCCCCAGAAGGTTGGGTTAAGGATAATTCTGATGGAGTTGCGAAGCCTGGCTCCTCCCAGGCGTCTACGGGTGGCTTAATCCGTGATTGTCACGGCAACTGGTGTGGGGGATTTCAACAAAACCTCAGTCAGGGCTCGCCTCTCATGGCGGAGCTGTGGGGTGTGTTTTTCGGCCTTTCGCTGGCTTGGGACCTGGGTTATCTCAGGGTATTCGCAGAAGTGAACTCCTTATAGGCCATTAATATTATCTCCAATCCAAATTTTGTTCTCACTGGGGATCTTTTTTTGGTGTCAGGTATTCGGGAGCTCCTACTTCGGGACTGGGAGATACATTTCCAGCATGTTTTCCGAGAAGGCAATCAGTGTGCTGACAGTTTGATTGCCCTTGCAGGTCTTCGTAGCCCTGGTCTCTACATCCTCCAGGAGCCACCTCTAGGTGTCCAGGAGCTCATCCGTAAAGATGCTCACGGTGTTATGTATTTACGCGCTCTTAGCTAAGTGTGTGTTTCTCTTTTGTATTAAAAAAAAAAAGAGAAGATACTCTCTCAAACTGCTGCAGTTTCTACTTCCAACCAAGCCTAGGAGATTTTTAAGCAAAAGTAAATGGGTAATAAAAAGGTAATTTTGTAAAATTTAAAAACTCTTCAATGTAATTTTGAGACATCAGCTTTGAAAAAGAATAATATTGTGCAAGTTTTCATGTCTAGTCTTATGATGAGGATATTAGTAGTGAGACTATTATAAGTAAAGTCTTGAGAATTTTAACATCAAAATTTGAACATTTAGTTGTTACCATTAAAGAGTCTAAGGACCTATTTGTTTATTATTTTGATGAATTATTGATTTCCTTATTAGCTTGTAAAGAAAGGTTAAATAGGCCCTCCAAAAAGGTTGACGAAGAGGCATTTAAAGTAAAGGGGAATTCTTTTTATAAGGGGAAGATAAATAACTCAGGAGGTGATGGACAAGGCAGAGGCGACTTCAGAGGTCATGGTAGAGGTAGGGGATAATCTAATGAGCATAGGCAAATTAAAATTACAATCCATTGTCTCTACTTCAAAATATATAACCACAAAGAGGTTAATTACTGGACAAATCAAATAGATGAGTAAAAGCAAGTCAAATTTACAGAGAAATTGAAGAAAGGAGTAACTTGTTCATGGCCCATTCTTATATTAATGATGCTCTGAATGTAGTATGGTTTATGGATAATGGATTTTCTAATCATATATCTGGAACAAAGTTAATTTTTACAGAAATTGACAAGTTCTAAAAGAGTGAAATGATAACAAGTGGATGAAGATTAAAAGGAAAGGTATAGTTGCCATTAAAACCATATAGAGTAATTTAAACCTCTTTCATGATGTGCAATATGTTCTTAATTTAGCTTATAATTTGTTAAGTGTTAGGAAATTGATGAATTGTGGATATTCAATTTTGTTTAATGATGGCTATTGTTTAATTCAATAGAAGAAATATGATCAGCCAATTGTTAATATTCCAGTGACTTAAAACAAAATGTTTCCCCTACAAGTTGAAATCACACAAGACTATGCTTTGGTTGCAAGAAAAATTTGGCACTTATGTTATAGGCATTAAATGAAAAATGGTTGAAACTATTAATTTAGAAAAATATGGTTGATAGGTTGCTTAAAATTGATGCAATTAATTTTTATGGAGGGTGTGTTTATGGGAAGCAAAGTAGAAATTCTTTTTCATATAAACAAGTCTTAAAGAGCTTTTATTTGTCTTATAATAAGGCATGTCAATGTTTGTGATATTATGAGTGTTAAATTTTTTATTGTTTATTGATGATTATAGACGTATGAGTTAGGCTTATTTCTTAACAAATAAGTCAAAATTTTTAAAATGTTTTAAGAAATTCAAGGCATTAGTGGAGAAAGAGAGTGGCAACTACGTAAAGGTTTTTCATCCATATAGAGGTGCTAAATTTACTCTAATGAATTTAATGGATTATGTGAGCATAATAGAATTTGTGGGGAGCTTACTGCACCATGTACTCTAGAATAGAACGATGTGGTAGAACAGAAAAATGGAATAGTGGTGGAAATAGCTAGGAGCATGATGACAACAAGTGGTTTTCCTAAGCAATTTTGGGTAGAAGTGGTAGTAAACACAAAATGTAACACCCCATTCCCAACTGACATATGCACGTGTGTCCATCAGATGCACGTGTACTTGCCTGTCAGAAATGACCTGATAACTATCTCCCCTTCACTGTACATAAGATGGCATTATACACTAAATCATTAATCACAAATTTTCTAAACTCAAAATGTTATCACATTAATCAAAATCCATAATTTACATCGTTTCATACAACGCAATACCATCCAAGGTTTACTGTAGCATCCCAATCCCACGAGACCCGAACCCGACATCGACGGTGATATCCGAGCCCGCGACCCGCGAGGGAGGTATGCTAGAGCAGTCAATACAGTTTAAAACTTGGTAATATATATAAATTTTTTTAAAACTCATCGAGTGCGCAAATATCAGTAAATAATTTGGGCCCGTTCTAATACGAAATCATTTTCAATCAGAACATTATTTCG
>JANITW010000003.1:142950-162276 GCA_027564335.1 Erythroxylum williamsii
GTTAGTTGGCAGCTTGAATTATCTTACTATTACCAGACCTGATATTTCTTTTGCAGTACAACAAGTTAGTCAATTCAAGCATACTCCTTGTCATCTACATTTGGTGGTCGTTCGTCAAATCATTAAATATCTTTTAGGCTCTCCCAATCGTGGCTTATTCTTTCCTGTCGGTTCTCTTCTTTAGCTTGTGGCTTTCAGTGATGCTAATTGGGCTAGATGTCCAGATACTCGTCGTTCTGTCACTGGTTGGTGTATGTTTCTTGGAGACTCATTGATGTCTTGGAAGAGAAAGAAATAGGATCGAGTTTCAAAATCTTCTACTGAGTCTGAATATCGGGCTATGTCTGCTGCTTGTTCTGAGATTGTTTGGTTTCGTGGGTTACTTGCTGAAATTGGTTTTCCTCAGTCACGTTCTACTCCTCTCTATGCAGACAACACTAGTGCTATTCAAATTGCTACGAATCCAGTTTTCTATGAGCGTACTAAACATATTGAGGTAGACTGTCATTCTATCCGGGAAGCTGTAG
This sequence comes from Erythroxylum williamsii, assembly GCA_027564335.1. NCBI lineage: Eukaryota > Viridiplantae > Streptophyta > Magnoliopsida > Malpighiales > Erythroxylaceae > Erythroxylum > Erythroxylum williamsii. The sequence continues at coordinate 143,478 of JANITW010000003.1, forward strand.
ATCAAGGTGTCATTTCGCTTCCTCATGTTTCTACTGCTCTTCAAATTGCTGATGCATTTACAAAATCTTTAACTCGACAACGTCATCAATTTCTTGTTGGCAAAGTGATGCTTCTTGGTCGTGCAGCATCAATTTGAGGGGGGATGTTAGTATAGTCATTATTTCTTTGTAATCACTACTTTCGTATATAGCCATTACATATATTTGTAATTATTATGTAAATAGCTTTCTCTAATTAGCTAGCTAGTCAGTCTATCTATTTAAGGAGTATTAATCCTCTAGCTGATATTTTAGGTATGTATAATCAAGTTTATTCCCTATTTAAAGGGGAGGTTTCTCAATGAAAAGATATTTCGACAAAGTTTATCAATGCTGCTACTGAAATCTATTGGATCATGTCTCTTCTTGGTGAAATTGGTTTCTTTCACATCACACCCACTCTTTGGTGTGATAATCTGGGGGCAATATTTCTTGCTACCGATCTCATCACTCACATTTGTACAAAATATATCGAGAATGGTATTCACTTTATCAGAGATTTGATTACCAATAAGGCACTTACTATTTAGCATCTATCTTCCTATGATCAAATTGCAGATATCATGACCAAGGCTTTATCTTCCTCTACCTTTCACAATTTTCGTGACAAGCTTACTGTGAGAACTCACCGTGCACTTGAGGGGGGCTAATAAACATGTGCAGATATTCTACAATCTCACTAGCATTATTATGATTTGTATTATCTTGTATTTCATTTTATCTTTTGTATCTCATTGGAATTTATTTGTATCTTATATGTTATTATCTCAACAACTTAGAGATCACAAAACTTGTATAAATACAATGTAAAGCTATTCGTCGAAATATAAGAAAAACAGTACATTCATAGATCAATTTCTGTTTCTCTACATTCTTTCACACTGTACATATCCATCGCTAGTAACTTTGTAAGAAGTTCCAACTGATTGTATCAAAGGCCTTAAAGAAATGGATTTTCATGATGCAACTTTTGATCTTCTTGATGGGTTGGTAATCACGGATCAGATATTGCATAATCAAAATATTATCACCAATGATTCTCCCCGGAATGAATGCTGCTTGAGATATGTTGATAACACCCTTAAGAACATTCTTTAATCTGCCAGCTATCAACTTTGCTATGACTTTGTATAATGTATCGCAACAAGAAATTGGTCTGAAATTTGACATCGACATAGGCTATTTTACTTTTGGCAATAGACAAACGTAAGTACGGTTCACCTCCTGTAGCATTTTTGTGGAAGAGAAAATTTCTATTACAGCATTCGTAAATAATTTTCCTGTGATGTCCCACATTTGTTGATAGAAGCTTCCGGAAAATCCATCGGATCCCGGTGCTTTTGAAGGGACCAGTCCAAATTTCACTTTGCTTCACCTCCGATTCAATGAATGGACCTACTAGGAGCTCCTTAATGTCTGAGTTGAGTGAACTTTCCAAGAGCTGTTTCATATTGGAAGTCATCTGTCCAGATATGTCATTGCCCATCAGCTCCGCCATATCCAAGAGAGCATCCTGATCAGATACAGGTTGCCCTGCATCGTCCATCAATTGGGAAATACGGTTTCTATTTCTTCTGGAGAGCATTGAGGAATGAAAGAATTTTGAATTAGTATCCCCATCCCGTAACCAATTTATACAAGCTTTTTGTTTAATGATAGAATGTTGTAGAGTGAGCGCTTGCTGGTATTCCTGCAAAGTGCTAACTTCAATTGCTCTCAAATCAGCATCATGGGGGGCATTATAGCAACCCTGTTGAGCTTCTGTTAGTCTCTTTTTAAGCTGTACAAGATTAGAAGATTGAGCAAAAATAAGACCTTTAAGTTCAACTTTTATCTTCTTCAGTTTCTGCATAAGTTGAAATGCTTTCAAACCGTTCACCTCTTGATGCCAGCACTCTTGGATGATGCTTAAGAATGCTGCCGTTTGAGCTAATCCATTGATATATCAAAATGGAGCTCGAAACTTACTGACTTGCTCATAACCCTTAGCTAGCATGTATGAATAATAGAGAGGATATTTTCCCCAAAATGCACATTTGAATGTGGGAACTAAGCAACCCAGATTGAATTAACTATAGTTATATAAAGTTTCTTTCGAATAAACCACTGGTTAGACTGTTTATTAGACCATGTTTATAACCTCCCAGTAGATGGCAGGTCCAACAAGTCGACATTGCTTAACAGATGAGGTAGTTCCTTTTACGTCGCTAAGAGAGATTTTTTTCCCACCTTCAGTTTCCTTGGAGCTTAATGTACAGTTGGAGTATCCACTTACCATCCAAGGCATATTGATTAAGGAATGCAACCTGGTTAAGTCTTGCCGCAATCTCTGTCGCTGAAATGCAAAGTTAGAAGCATATATCAGCGTGAGAGCAAATTGAATATTCACCGTAGCCCTTTGGTGAGGCTCATTTAACCCTCTAACATTTCACACCAGAAGGGCTACTCCCTTTTGTTTTTTTTTTTTCTGGTTATAAAGAAAGACAAAACCAAAAGAAACTAACTAAACCACAGCACGACAATCCGTCGTTCCCAATCGGTCCCTGTGCAGCAGCGCCAGAGAGAGAATCGAAGGGTCCCGAAGTATGTGGATGCCTGGGCTCGCCATCCCTACAAGGTGTGCCAGGTAATCCGCGCATTGGTTCCCTTCACGGAGCACGTGCGTGAGCTGCACTCCCAATCTCGCAATAGAAGATCCCGGGTACCTGACAGCAAAAAATGAGGAACATCAATAGCGGAAGATGGAGACGGGAGAAGATTGATAACTTTCAGAGAATCCACTTCTAAAATGACACGGCGGTAGCCGAGTGACCATTCCAGAGTGAGACCTGAGTGGACTCTCCAGAACTCGGCGAGGACAGGGGAGTCGCTGCCAATCTGCTGAAGAAAACCTCCACACCACTAACCATGGCAGTCATGAATAAGGCCTCCAGCAGAAGCGAGGCTACGTCCATGGTGAAAGGCGTCGTCCGTGTTAACTTTGACCCTGTTCTCAGGTGGAGGCTTCCACTCCACCCGAGTATTGCCCAAAATGCCCTGATGATGGTAGACACAACCCTCCATTGCTTTGACTGGATCGATCCATCGCACATACTCCAGAATCACCTGATGCCCATCCGTCGGCCAAGTGAACTCATCATCAAACAAACTTTTGTTGCGCCAAGTCCAGAACATCCAGCACGCGGTACCAAAAATAATGGCCCAGGTGTCTACCTGATTGTGACCTTGCGGCAGTAGGTTCGAGTGAACTCAGTCCTCCACCGCCTGGTGAAAGAAGGCGGGATCAGCCGCCGCTGGGGGGAAGGAACGCCAGACTTGGGAGACTTGAGGACAGTCACGGAATACATGAAGAATGGACTCTTCCTGCCCACAAATAGGGCAGCTATTGTCGACCGCAATGTGACGTGCCACTCGTTATTCGTTGGTGAGGAGTTTGTCCTTGGTCATAAGCCATAGGAAGGCGCGGATGCACTGAGGTCCCGCCCATTTCCAAATCAACTCCCAGATTCGATGAGGCCGGGCCAAGCCCTGGCCTTCAATCAAATCATATGCGGAAGTCACCGTGAAATGCCCATGAGTCGTAAGGCCCCACCGAATGGTATCTTGCTCCACAAAGGGCTCAGTAGGGGAGGACTGTCCAATATCGAAACAGACTGGAGGTGGCAGATACTGTTGAAATAAATGTCACTTCCACTACCCATCCTCCTCCCGGAAGTCGGCTACCTTAGCAAAGCAAAGTCCTTCCGGAATGGGAGAGAGCGCCACCTGCTGGAGCGGCCCCCAGTAGGTAACCCAATTGTCCTGCCAAAAAGAGATATGACGCCCGTTGCCGAGCTACCATTTAATGCCTTGGAGAACAAATCGCCAAATGTCCGTAAGACCTTTCCAAAAGCAGGACGCCCCAGGCAGATCAATCGAGTCAGGAATGTGGTGGGGGGGCATATGATATTTGGCCCGGACGACTCGCACCCATAAAGCCTCAGGTTGCGTGAGAAGAGCCCAGCCCATTTTGGTCAGGAGGGCATCATTGGAAGAATGAATACGCTTAAGGCCAAGCCCCCCGGCCGATTTGGGGCGACACACATCATCCCATCGAACAAGGGGCATTTTCCGTTGCTCTCCCGAAGACCCCCAGATAAAGTTACGCATAAGCTGTTCCAAGCTATCATAGAGCTGTCACGGCAAGCGAATAGTTTGCATAGTGAACCCTGGTAGAACAGAAAGAACAGATTGGGCCAATGTGACACATCCCGTAAGAGAGAGCTGACGGCCATGCCATCTGGATAATTTCCGCTGGGTGTTGTTGAGAATATGGTGGTAAGTCATGCACTTGGTGTGGTTATGGAGTAACGGAACGCTCATATATTTGTCCAGGTTGGTCGTACGCTGAAGCTGAAGGGCGTGACTGATGTGTTGTGCCATGGCTGGCTGAACATTCGTCAAGAAAAACAGTTTAGACTTGGCAATGCTAACTTTATGGCCGAAGGCCTAGCAATAGTCCGCCAATGTGCGCATTATGACGTGAGCTTGGTCATCTGTTGCTTCGACAAACAGAACCAAATCATCGACAAAAAAAAGGTGGGAGATAGGAGGACCTGTAGGGCTCAAACGAAGTGGTCTCCATCGCCCTTGGTCCACGGCGCGAGAGATAAGGTGGCCCAACTATTCCATGCATAGCACAAAAAGGTACGGGGAGAGGGGGTCGCCTTGACGAATCCCCCGCGTGGGGCTAAAAGGAGCAGAAGGCGACCCTTGCTAGACCACCTGCATGGTCACCGTAGACACGCACTTCATAATGACCCTGATAAGTGCTGTTGGAAGACCAATCTCCTCCAAAGTGGATCGAATAAAGTCCCAACGAAGACGGTCGTAGGCTTTTTCGAGATCCACTTTGATGGCGAAGAACCCTTTCTTCCGACGCATAGGATGGATGGCTTCCTGGGCAAGAATGATATTATCAGTAATGTGCTGCCCCGGAATAAAACTACATTGGTTGTCCATCACAAGATAGCCCATGTGTATCTGCAAACGACGAACAATGACGTTGGCAATGGCTTTATACAGGACATTACAAAGGTTGATCGGGCGAAACTGAGTAAAATTTATCGGAGAAGGGATTTTAGGGAGAAGGACAAGCAGAGTGTGATTAAGATCCGCTTCCCACCGGTCGTCAGAAAACACTACTTGTATTAACTCTGTAACTTTAGGACCGACCCGAGCCCATTGTTTTTGGAAAAACAAGTCGTTGAAACCATCGACCCCTAGGGCTTTGGTTGAACTCATACCAAAAATTGCATTCTTGATCTCGATGGGATGGATGGGAGTCTCTAAAGCACGAAGTTGCTCAGCAAAAAGAGCAGGGAAAGCATCTGTTAATAGGAGCAGGGACGATGGCCCTTCCTCTCTCGTAAACAGAGTGGTGAAATGATCCCGAGCCAGGCAACGAAGAAGATGGGGATCGTCCATAAAATTCCCGTGAGAATCCATTAGTCTCTCAATACGCAATTTCTTACGGCGGGAAATGGTGAGAGTGTGGTAAAACTTCATATTTCTGTCGCCTTTAGAAATCCATTCGCAGCGGGAAGATTGCTGCCAGAATATCTCTTCTTCACACAAAACTTGGACAAGCTCGCTACACAAATGCTCTTCCAGCGCATGGAGAGAGGCCATATTATCGTCGGTAAGGGCTCGTTGGATTCCTTCCAAGCGTGCTATTTGCGATGAAAAATATTCTCGAATTCCTCTCGATTCTATTTTGTGAGAGACTGAGAAAATTGGGTTAAAGATTGGCTCATCGTCTCCCCTTCCGTCAACCAGTTCTCAACAACCAGATCATTGAACCCGGGGTGAGTTAACCAGGCATTCTGAAAACGAAAAGAAGGGGACCCTAAGAGACGGGAGTTGCGGGGATGGAATTGGATCCACATAAGGCGGTGGTCCGAGCCGAGGAAAGGGAAATGATAGTTAACAATTTGCGGGAAGGAATGGAGCCAATCAGTAGACCCAAACGCTCGATCCAAGCGAGCTTGCACTAGTCCTCGACGCCACGTGAATTTGGACCCGACATACCCAAGATCATGAAGGCTGTGATTATTAACACAAGATTAGAAGTGGGGGTTCATGATCCTGGTGGTTGTGGCCCCGCCCGCTTATCGGAATGGGCCAACTTAGAGTTGAAGTGACCCCCAATTAACTAAGGACCATCAATGTACCGGCCAAGCCAATCCAATGCAGGCCAAAGGTGTTTTTGGGTGGCCTGTTGGGGACTCGCATACACTGTTGTAAAAGCAAATGAGTCCTCGGCATACTGGACAGAAGTATGGACAAATTGTCGGTGCACTAAAAGAATGGACACTGAAATGTCACTCTTCCACAGAATCCAAATCCCACTGACAAACCCATCAGCTTCGACGCGAAAGGAGTAATCAAACCCGAACCTGGGAATCACGGCTTGCGCCCGCTTACCACTAATTCTGGGTTCCAATAGCACGAGAATGCCCGGTTTATAACAGCTAAGGTAATTGCGCAGGATAAGCCTAAAGTGACTACCCCCGGCGCCTTGACAATTCCAAATTAAAATAGACATAAAAAAAGGAATTAGGTGGAATTGGTACCTCCCATTGGAGCATCTCAGGGTTCGGCACTTGGAGGCATCGCCTAGTCCTCCTGGTCCCCAGGAGCCAGTAGCACATCGGAAGATGGAAATGCTACGCCTAGATCCGGAGGGGCGGGCTCGGTAAGGTCAGGGGGCGTGCTAACGGAATCGACCACTCCCAATGCCTCTACCCCGTCCATAGGCTGTAATCACTCCTCGACGGCCTCCTCGCTAGCCGCCAGCACCTGCTAATCACAAATCATTTCAGAGTGAGTGGGAATAATAACAGCAATATTTTTATCGATAGAGGTAGGTTGAAGTGGAACTGAGGGGATCACTAAAGGACTAGGGGTCGGGATGGATTTAGTCCCCGAGCTTTCACCGCGGAGCAGTGGCATAACAGGCCCTTTCTTGCCCTTGTTTGCCCTCCTAAAACGTCGGAAGACACAGGATGGGCCAGAGTCTTCCCAAGGCCATGGAAAGGATTGGCCAGTGGGGCCCGCGCATGCGCTTGAGCTGCCTCCGCGGTCGCTTCCTCTCTTGCATCTGCCAGAGCTGCGTATCTGGCGCTGACCGTTGGAGGGGACGTGATGGTACTCCTTGCAGGAAGCGTGCGTGAGGCTGTTGGAGAAGATGCTTGTTGTAGACGTTGGAGGGAGGGTCGAGGTCAGCGTTGTACCTGGACCCAAGGGCCATAGCCGGAACCAACCGTGGGAGTTTCGGTGGAGGGACCAGCAAGGACGTCTGCATCGGTGGCCGTGGTATGGGACGTGACGGCCTCATGGGTGGCACCTCCGGCAGACGGTGCTAGTTGGAGGTACACAGGCGTTGGGGGCAAAGAGTAGACGCATGGCCAACTTTGCCACATGAGTAGCAAAGTTGTGGAAGACCTTCGTAACTGACGGGAAGCGTTTCACCATCAAGGGTCACACTGGTGCACAGCGGGAGGGACAAGTCGATCTCCACGGCGATACAGGCGTAACGCCCCTGTTGAGCTTGAAGGGTCATGGTATCAAGTTTCAACTTCCGTCCCACCATATTACCCAAGGCGGTGAGAATCTCTGAGTGGTACCGAGCAATCGGGAGATCTGGGATACGTATCCATGTTATAGCCCGATCGACAGTGCCGTGTTTAGGCCGAAACGTTGGCACCCACCGTTGGACAAACAAGGCTTGTCCATATATTAACCAGGGCCCATTAGTCAGAGCATGCATGAAGTCGGAGTCCTCAAGGAATTTAACGAGGAAGAAATCCTGTTCCAAATCAATAAGCTTCAAAGGGCCGGATGGTTTCCATAAGGCATGCAGACGTGAGTTGAGAGCTTGGAAACCAATCCTTCGGCCAAGGAGCTTCACAACAACGGCCTTGGACCATTGGCCTTCCAGTTTCGCCCGGAATGTAGACGACAGTGTGATGCAACTGCCACCATCCTCAGTTAGGGAAATGATGTCGCCCTCTTCAATCTCAATGGGAGCTTCCGTTGGCCAATGTTGAGCAGGCGACTCGGCAGAAGTCACCCCAAGTCCGGCGACAGCGGCATTATAGGACAGCGGTGGATGGTCCGTGGGGACGTCTTCCCGCTTCCATGTTTGGCCACGTTTAGGTTGGCTCCTCTCGGAAGCGAGGGTTGCCATGGAAGCACTTTCCAAAGACAGTGCGAGACAGACGTACTGACGGCAAGTCAGAAGAAAAACACCAAAGATCCAATGAAGATCAGTAGAAAAGCACCGAAGATCAGTAAACCAAGATCAGATGCAGAGAGTTCGCGTTTCATAAACTCAAAGTGATTGCTCCCCTTTGTTTTGATTCTACTTTTTGTTCCCCGCACTTGATCGGTTTATAAGTGGCATAGACTCTGCACTAGCACCTGTTTGAGCAAATTGAATATTCATGATGTTCATTGTCGTCTGCATCAGATGTGTTAGACGAGGAAGGTACCCCTGATGTAGTTCCTCCTTCCTTGCCGGAGGTTTGTTCATGAACATTGTCCTTGTTTGTCCTTCCATGTGCGGGAGTGTTTACAGCATTGCCGTTAGTATCTTGTACTTCATCTACTCGTAGTGAGTTGTCACCAGAACTACATTTTTTCACAATGGCATTATCATGAGTAGCTTCAGCTATAGCCATAGTAACCCCTTTTTCTAATTCAGCTTCAGCCCTTGGACTCGCCTGTATATGCGAGACTTGATCAAGATCAGCAGAGTTCACATTCCCCTCCGGCCAAATGCGATCATTCTTTCCAGAGATTGTTCCTCTTTGTTTTCCAAGCCCAAGAGCTCTTGTTACGACCCAGTGATAAATTTTTTCCCAGTAGGCTGCCATTGTTTCGCAACTATACTAGGCTTCCAGGGTAGGACATAACAATTTCTTTTTTGACAATCTCCCCATCTGACCCGTAAGTCATAACCTCCATGCTGTCCGGTAAAGCAGAAGATTTTAGGAATTTCAATGCATATTTTGGCATAGCCTAGCCTTTCCAAAGTAGCGGTGGAGTTATCCAAATACAAGGGTTTCCTAAGGAACTTGCAATAACACTCAGCCCCTCTCTTGTCCGGAGTTCTTTCTAGAGGAAGGTTATGGAAACGTTACCCACGGAGGAAACGTACCTACCCTGCTTCTGTCCAGCTCCATGCTCGGTTTCCATTTCTGAACAAATAATGGTTGGTACTTGATATGCCAAGGACCTTGTTCCAATATCTCATTCGGTGTTAATTTGAATATGATAGTACATACCGTCTTCTCTCAATAAAACTTTCTCCAGTCCCTTCGCATTCTACCTAGATTTAGCCCGTGCGCTTACGATAGGGAAGGCTGGGCGTTTGTTCCAAACGAACCCAACTGGAGCTGCTGACCAAGCCTGAACGCCAGCCTTTAGAAGTTCCAGGGTAGGGCTTATAACCCCGTCCTTCAGCACATTTGGATAATGAGTTAGCAACCCTTTTTGTGGTGGCGTATAGAGCTTATTTTTCCAAGCTCCTACCGGCCACCTCTCTGTTTTTTCCTTACTGTTCTTTGTAGGACTTCGTGGTACCGTGTTCAATGTCTCCCGAGATAAAACTGGGAAGTTTTCCCGTGCGCAAGATGACTCACCTGGTTCCCAGAGAGTCTTGGCAGCCTGAGTTTCCATCGGGGAGAACCCCCCACCAGAAGGAGCAATGGCAGGACAGAGTGGGCAGGAAGAAATTCCACATCAGACAAAAATATGTAATAGAAAAACAAATGTTGTCTAATAGTCTATGGATTATTACTCAGTACTACAAAAGTTTCTGACATGAAACATTTGATTTTTTTTTCCTCAGGTTCTGTTGTGTTTCCAACTCCCAAAAGCCTAAATCTTAAAAATACAACAAAAATGTATGTAAAACACGTTCATTCAGGACAGGACGCTACAACTCAAATGTATTTCTTCCTTCTTCTACACAACTGATGCATCCCAATTCTGCTCAGCATTTTTGTTTCCCAGTTCCAAATCAATGAGTTGAGCCTCCTCCCTCTCCATTCATTAGCTTTTGGCAGTCAGATCAGATCAGAATCTTCATCCTCTGTTGTATGCTTCCCTTCAACTAACTAACTACATTTTAAAGTTCATCGTGTCCCTTTGGTTCTTCTTTGTTCATGGATTCTAGTTTACCTTCGAGTTCCTGTCACATTCCACCCCCTTCAGTTCTATCAAACCAGACCAATATTAAAACAAAATTCTACATTCTTAGTTAACCAAGCTTTTACCTTCAGCTTTTCTTCCAGACAAAGAGCTGGGGTAGACAGCAATGCCACATACCTGGGATTTTCACATATTGTAAGAACAAAAAGACATTCGAGCACCACATAAAGAGTGATGGAGAAGTCAAATTTGAACAATGAAGCAGTAAATTTTCAAACAATGGAGGAGTCGAATTCTTACTCGCAACGGCTTGGTTCATCTACATCTGTTAGCTCATTTGTCAATCCACATCTTAGTCTAACCTACAATATAGACCACAAGCAAATTCAGAATCATTAGAAAATCTGGAACCACGCTTTCTCTTCCCGTTACTCCCTTTCAACAGGCATTACACTATGTAACTTCTGGTTGATAGGTGAACAATAATGGGATTGATTCTACTTGACCAAAAAATAATAAAACGAAGGAAAAATCAATATTGTCACCTCCATTACCAATACAAGTCCATATCTACTTCTGTTCCACTATGAATTCAAAAGATCAAACAACACCAGATGAAAATCATGGCTCGTTGCTTATTAAAATTCGTACCTTCAAGCTTCTATCTGGCCCATTCCAGCACTTATCACCACTGGAGAACACCATGGCTCGGTATGCATCATCAAATTTATCCCAACCCCTAAGTCCAAATGCGAAGACACAGGAAAGGAAGTTCCCAAATCAGCTAATTCAATACTGAACAAAGTATCAGCAATCTATGATGACGAGTCAGTGAATTATGATACATAATGCACACACTTTGTTAAAGATCAGGTGACAAGTTGATACCCTTCAATATGTCCAGACACAATGCAAGAAGCATAAGATAATAAATATTACATCATTCAAAATTTTCAACAAGGAGTCAACAGATTGTGACACATGGCGTCCATGCACCCTCTTAGAGTCAACTATTTGTAATCCAAAATTAGGATTCAACTGAGAGCTTCACATATCACACTATCAGTACTTAAGAAGTCACTATCTATAGCAAGACCTTGGCTCAGATTTGTCTTAGATGTGAATCTTCAATTGAAAAACAATACTAACAAACATCAAAAAGATTGAAATTACACCAAGAAATCTTTAAAAAAATACATCTGCTTAAATTCATCTTACTTGAAGGGAAAAATGCCAAGGAAATGAAAACAACCAAGACCACATGTGGAAGAAGAAAACATGTAGATGAGATACCTACCCCAAACGAGTAGTTGTGTGGCCCTCCACCTGGGAAGCTTGTTTAAATGGGCAGATTTTGTAAACATACCTGAAGAAAGAATGTGATCACCAAACAGTAAAATGGTGTATAATAAGGATTAGAACTTCTAAGAGGGTTATCAATATGGTATGAAGACAATATGAATTAAAAGAAACAGGTTTCTCACTTGTTCTGTTTGCTCTCAAAGCAGCGACCATAGAAGGAATAGAACTCTTTCTCCCTTCCTGGGAAATTGAACTACATATCAGAAAAGGAAAAGAAAAGAAGAGATGTATTCAGTGTATTCTACTTGATACACTTGGGAACTTTTTATCCTAAGAAATTATGTACATCTCTTTGCATAGATCAATATAATCTCTTCCCATTTTCTCAAAGAAAACCAAAAATACATTCAGTAAGAATTTACCAAAGTCATGTTTTAGCTTCTCTGTCAAACTAGATATCCTTGACTGCAATTTTGACAACTTGGTGCTTGACTCCTCATACTCCTTCCGTACACGAGCAGCATCTAATAAGCCAATGAACCATAGTTTGCACACTCATTTTTAAGATTTTAACTAACAATAGCGACATAAGCCTGTGTCTTCTACCTGATAAATCCACAGGACTTTGGAAAATATTTACAGCTTTTAGGATGTTTCGAACAGTTTGTTGTATCTTCTCTAACCAGGATGGATTACCTGAAGATTTAAAGCGAACAAACACATCTAGGAATAGAACACTTGCAACCATAATAGTCATAGAACAAGAAAATAACAATCTTCCAGCCAAAAATAAATAAGAATATTGGGAATGATCAGTATGGTACCAGACAAGTCTGAAGCATCATCAAAATCATGCTTGTATGAAGGGCTGGTATCATCATGTATGTCTTCTTCATAAGTTTCACCAGTGTCATCTTCTGCATCTATATCATCATATTTCCCAGTGTCGTCATCAGTTTCTGAAGCATAGCCGTCATCTTCATGTTTGTCTTCTGGCATATCTTCATGGTCTTCGTGATCCTCAGGATAATCATCTTCAACACTATTAATCTCCTCATTTTTCTTTTCAGTTGTTCCTACCCATCTAGAAGCAACAAGGCGGCCTAGTTCCTCCTTTGACAATCCTTCAGTATTTTCAGACATATCACTGTCCTGCAAATAGAACATAAAGTGATCAGATTTTTCCTTTGTGACAACAAGGATGAAGATTCAACAAAATCTTAGAGAGCAGATTCAGCTTCAAAGGTGTTTTTATTATTCCATCACTCCATGATTGATGACTGAATGAACCTATAGAGGTAGCAAGTAGTTTTAAAGAAGAGTGTGAGGAAACAATATAATCTTGTTCATTTCATATTTCAGAACAAGTTTCATCAATTACGATTTAAGACATGATTTATCAGTTAACAACTAGGGGCCAGGAATAAGTATTACTACCTTCTTGGGTTGATCATGAGATTCCTCATTTCCAGCATCATGAGTAGTTTCAGATACGGCCAGACTGTCATCCTTGCTCTGTGGTGACACGGAATCTTTCTTTTCTTCTGCCACATGCTACAATTACAAGGACAAAGATGATCCAGTTAAGCTACATTATTACAGTAGCACTGTGATACACAAAATTCAAGCATTCAAGTTTTCTTGACCATAAATCTCTATCACCTTCTCCACTCCACCAGCTGCTGATCCTTCAAATTTGGAAGCAATAGTACTCTCTCCTTCAGCTACATCATCCACATGATGCACTGCCAAATCCTTTCAGAAAAATCAAGCAATTTCAAAAAGTATTAGCTACAATGACTTGGTACTTAGAACCAGATGGTACACTAAACTGAAATGGTATTGATAAAATGCAGGAAGCATTATTAGAGAAGTATCTTGAGCAAAAACAAATATCCACTTAACCAGAAGATTTTGACCCAAATTGTAATAAATAAGTGCAGTTAAAAGGGTATAATGCATTCTCCTAGTCAGCAGAGATGTAAAGAGATGATTATTAGAGAATGTGCTAATACTAAAGTTGGCAACAGATGGCAATCGTAGTAAGCAATAAAGGGCCAAACCTCATCTGCAGGAGAATCATCTGAACTACCAATTTTTTCATCATGCATACTCTCCGCAGTTTTCTCATCCATTTCAGAATTCTCAACATTCAGGCCGTTTTCATCCTTATGTTCCTCATTAATATGTTTTTGACGTTCATTAGCCTTTTCTTCAGCTTCTTTCTTTTCCTTTTCTTTCTGCAAACGTTCTTTCTCTTCCGCCGTATCTATCTGCTCTTTGTGCTCTATATGGGAGAATAGAGAGGAACATCCATATGAGACTTGACTACCAAAACCTCTAGACTCTATAGGTTATACACAAATACGGATGCTTGTGTAATAAATACACAGGATCTATTATATTCAAAACTTTTCCAGCTAAACAGTTCAACTAATAGAGCAATTCAAGAGAGTAACATCAACAGCATGCTAACATTAGATTAACACAATACAGCAGTAAAGAATTAAAGATGTTGAATGATACCTTTAAGCTGTTGGACCAGCCCTTTTAGTATCTTCTCCTCGTCTCTTAATTTTAATAGTTCCGCCTCGTCCTTGGCAATCGCTAGTTTTGCTTGTTCAATCTCCCGCTTTCTCAAAGCAATTCCGTCCTTATAGGTGGAAATCTTTTTCTTCAACTTATCTCTTGCCACTTTCCCTGCTTCCCAGCATGTATTTTGGCACTTAACTTGGCCATTATATTCATCACTCCCATCACAGCAATCTAGCATTTTCACATGTAAAGTTTGTTAACGAAAAGAACTGATAAGGTGAAGAAAGGACGGAAAGGAGGTTCCAGGCATTATACAGTGACCGAAGAAACTGTAAGACCTTGTCATTTGACTTCTTACAAAATCTACAACGACATTTTGCTCTAACTTTATCCAAAAAACAACATAGAATAGAAAAAAATGATACATAGAACATTTTATTGTATAAGCCGGATAAGATTTATCTTAGGTGATTAACGTCAGTTCCAAAACCAAACTTACCACAAATGCCATCATTCACTCTAGAAGAGAATATGAAAATTGGAGTATGTCCAGCATTCCGACAATAGAATTTTCCACCAGGGCATGCTGATGTACCTATAGCAATTAGAAACAAGGCAACCCAAAGAAGGTTACGAAGAAAATAAGTACAAGAAAAGGTTAAGCTTCAAGGAAAGAGAACTTGAAGGAGCCCTCCAACACTGAAACACTGAAAAAGTCGTACATTATTCTTTGAAAAGCAGTCCTGAATCGAATAGTCAATTTGCCGAAGAAGCAAATGAAAGTGATGAGCATAATATAATCAAAGAAGAACAAAGATGATTAAAGAATGAGTAGGAGGAGGACGAGAGAGAGACCAGGCTCATCAGAGGCATCTGGGCAATCGCAGAAATCATCGTTGAGTCGAGCTTTGGAAATTTTGCTGGATCCGTCTTTGCATTGAATGAAATCAGAGGACACCTTGTAATAATTCTCATCTGATGAATCAAAGCAAAAACAACAACATGCATTACTACATCATCAGCCAATCAAAATGAACAGTAAAGACGAACAAAGAAAGGGAGTGAAAGGGAGACCTTGAGGAGAAATTCCGAGAAAAGGGTCAACTGGAACTGCTGATCTAGCGGAGATTATACATTTACACAGCAACAACAAGAAGTGTGGCAACAGCAAACCATTTACTCTCATTTTCAAAGAGAAAGGATCAAGCTTTAATATTTGTAATTCGTTCTCCTTTTGGGCAACAACAATTCTACCGCCAAGTCAAGCCGCGCCAAACCGAGCAGAGCAGAGGCACTGGGTTGGGGTTGGATGAGGAATCAGAAAAGAATGCTTAAAAGCACCATATAAAGAGCTCGGATGCGTACAAATCTCTGACTTGAGCATACTAAATACTTATTAAATCTAATGTCATAAAGAGATTATGGGGACTCAAGGAGGGAGAAACCCAAAAGCTAAAGGGACATATACCAACGGCCCAAGGTAGTTTGAGCTTCGCTACTTATTTTCTTAAACTGTGAGAGATGAGGAGAGGGCCCAATCCATAGACGAGACGACGAGCCTGAAGATAAGAAGCATGAAGCATTAGGGTTTCCTTCCCTCCACAGTATATATATATATATACTCACACAATGGTGTAGTAGAAGAGATGTCTGGTAGTGGTAGGTTAAGTTGCTGCCCAGGTTTTCACTTATTGATTCTTCTTTTTCTTCTTCTTCATCTTCTAGGAAGCCTAATATTGCAATTCCTTGATCCAACACATTTTGTATCGTATATAGATCAAGGAATCTATCGTTAGGCCAGAGTAAAGGATTTAACTTTCGTTGGAAGATAACGTAAGATCTGCCTTTTAGCTCCGATTTCTCCATTTTCCGTCCTACGGGGATATTCGGTGACAAGGTAGACACATTTTCTTCAAAAAGAAACAAACTTTTCATGAGAAGGAACTTGGTATTGCGTGGGGGAGGTATGATGATAAAGATCAGACGGATTCCCGCTGATTACAAATAATGATTATTGATAACCAGCTACTTCTGACTTCCCCCATAGCCACAATCATCTTCGACCTTTCATTATTCAAGAAGATTTGATCTTTTTGTTCTTTTGTTTTTGAGTGGCCTGTGATGTGATCAAGTTAATATTTGCTACTCTTGATAAATTGAGATGATGAATTTTTAACCACCAAGATCTCTGAGGCCGGCCTTTCATTGCATTTTCTTTATGGTCAAGTGACTCTTTATCATTATGAACATTCATACTCATCGTTCTTTTCGTAATATTTGAAGTTTTGAACTTTTATGTTTGATTACAGAAAAAATATATAAAAAAAGTTGGGCAAGCAGTGCTCTGTGTTTTGCTGGCATGTTACAGAATCAAGGTACGAAAGCCAAGAGTAAGTACTGAAACATAAACTCCAATGAAACTATGGAAGTACCACTTTCTACAATGGACTATAGTGTTCTGACTTAACCAACTTGTGTAAAGTAATGAAGGAAGAAAAGTAGACATTATACCATCAAAATAGAGACAGGGAAGTTGTTCAAAGTTTCTTGTAAATTTGAGTTTATAAATGTTAGATAAGTGAGAATTATTGAGAATCAAAAGAGGGAAAGGTAAAATTAGTGAAGCTTTGAGAAGAAAAGAATTGGTGGGATTAAGTGGGCATTAAAAGAGACAAAGCAACGGAACAATGCCCTTCAAGAAATCTCTGCCAACTATGCTCTCATTTCTTTGAAGATAACGTTGATTTTGGATTCTTCTTTCAGTTATGGTTAACATGAATCATCATTTTTCAGAGGGTATTGTTGAAGATGGCAATGAAAGCCGAGTTGTTTGTAATTTGTTGTTCATACTCAATACAGAGCGAGGTTTTTGGCCAAACGTCTGTGTGGTGGCCTTGTTTCTACTCCTTACACTCTTGCAAGCTAGCTTGTCTACTAGTGACAATTTAATACTTAGTTCATGAACAGAATCTGCGTTTTTTAAACCCACAGCTGCTTCTGAACTGGGTGTTTTCTTCCTTTCTTCCCAACAATGAAAACCAACGCAGGTGCTCTCAATGTTTCGCAACCGCAAATACCCATACTCAAAGGAGATTCATATGAATTTTAGAATATCAAGATGAAGACACTGTTTAAGTCTCAAGACTTTTGGGATTTTGTTGAATCCGGTTACACAGAAATCAGAAATCAGCAGTGATGAAGCTCACAACAAAGACAATCAGAAACGAGATGCTAAGGCGCTCTTCTTCATTCAGCAAGCAAGCATTGGATGACTCGATTTTTTCCGGAATAGCAGGAGCCACTACAGCTAAGCAAGCACGTACTGTTAAACAGTTTTGTCGTTTTTTATAAATTTGAAAAACTATAAATTATATTTTTAATTTTTTGATAACTTATCGATTAAGTTACGTAATTTGATTAAAGTAGTTCAATAAATGATTTAAATTAATGATTTAAATTAATTGATTAAAATTCGTTTGAAAAATAGATCTCAATTAGTGAGAACCGAATTTATATCTACCTTATAATAGAAAAAACTTGATATAGAAGTTGTATGTAAAGATTAAGGTCTTTTGTAATTATATATACAATCAATTGTAAGCATAAAGATTCTTTGATCTGTTAAGAGAGTTTAGATTTTCAAAAAACTATAGAAAGACCTTACTAGTGTCCCAGGGGGGAGTTCCTGTAAAGGCAATGGTAGATTTGCACTCGTTTCGGCTTCAGAAAACTGGTTTGAAGTTACGGACATTGAAATAAGATATTTACGCATTTTTTTGTTTCTTGCTCTTTCACGTTTGATCTGGGGTACGTAACTTAAGTACCGTTACATATTACACGTGGTATCAAAATGGTGTCATGATCGGGTAGTTAAAAACGGAGATTTTTCGGTTTTCTCTCCATAAAGTTTTCGGAGATTCAACCTTTGTTTCTCAAATTTTTTCTCACTTTTTATTGCATTAAAGTAGTATACATGAGTATAGCCTTGAGAAACAGGGTGAAAACGAGCTTGGGAGCACGAAAAACCAACCCGAAACTCCCCTAAAATCGTTTTTTTCTAGTGAGACCAGCCACGGGTTGACACGTGGGTGGACCATGCCGTGCCATCTATTGACGCGTGTGTGACCCGTGGATGGACCATGTCATGCCATCTGTTGGCTCGTGCAACGCACGCACCATTAGATAAGCGTGTATGGGTGCATGCTCATTCACTATTGAGGCGCGTCGCTTGGTGGCATGTGTGATGTCATGTTAACGTCAATCGTACAGATTTTTCTACGGTGTTTTCAAAAAAAACAAAAACAAAAAAAAAATTCAGATTTCTCGTAAGGGTGTCTCGGAATGTTTTGGATCAGTTTTCGGGTCCGGAAAATTCAGAAAGTGAGTTTTTCCATTTTTCTATATTTATTACATTAGTAATAAACTAAAACTTTGCTCCAAAAAAAGGAATTAAGGTATTTTGAATCAGATTTCGAGTGAATTTTCATGTTTCGGACATCCCGTGAGAGAAATACTTCAATTTTTGTATTTTGGGTCTCATGTTCAATGTTCGAGATTGCATAATAGTCATTCAAAAATGAATTAAGACATTCTAAAGTTATTTTTGAGTGAATTTTTGTACAACGAACTTGCCATAAGAGAGATACATGAAATTTTCGTGTCTCGGGTGGTCAGTTTAGTCTCCAGTGATGCACAAAAGTCATTTTACTTAGATTTTTCTCTTATG
>JANITW010000003.1:258072-285113 GCA_027564335.1 Erythroxylum williamsii
ATAATGAAAATTTTAATACAATATAATGGACACAATTTTATAATAATTAAAAAATATTGTGGAAAAATAAATAATAATTTTACAAATGAAAAAAAAACAGTAAAATAAGGCCCGTAAGAGGGTATTGGGTGGAGCCTGTAAATAAATAAAGGCCCAAAACAGAGCCCATATTTGCAAGCAATAGCGTTCCAGAGAGTTCCATAGCGATTTGATTAGAAATAGAATACAGTTAATACCACCCTCAAAACCTACTCTTGCCTCCCTTCACTTTCAGCAGGCAGCAGCAGTAATAACCCAGACGTTATCCAAAACACCCACCCTTCACCCTCCGTCTTCTTCTTCTTCCTTTTCTAGGTAATTGTTCAACTCTGTTCATTTCTCTCCTTTCTGCTTCTACTTCATCTTACGAGGATTGAATTAACTCATAAAGCTTTCTCCTTTAACGCTGACACTGTTGGTGATGATGGCGTAGATTATCACTTTTATCATTTGTGCTCTTAGGTTTATGCCTTACTCTTCACGTTTTGTTTCTGTTATTCAAGAATGATTTACTAGAAAAGCTGGCAATACCAATCTTTAATCCCTTTGAGTTTGTTTGTAAGTAACGAAAATAAGAAAAATGAAGAAGGTAACATTTAATATCAAAATAATGCAATTAGTCATGTCTCTGTTTGACGCTGTTATGTTATGTTATGTTCTCTTCTCTTCTCTTACTTATGTTGCCTCGTCTGTAGTTTTTTCTTTTGTTCGTCAGCGTAAATGGCGTCAACTTTCGCTGCTATGTCTTCAGTTGGGTCCTTGGCCACTTCAAATAGAAAACTTGCTGCTCCATCAAACAAGTTGTCATCTTTGGCCTCCATTTCTGGAAGCTCTTTTGGAAGGAAGCGTAATGTTGTCCTACACAAATCACGCACTCCTAATGTTTGGGCAATGGCCAAGGAGTTACATTTCAACAAGGATGGCACTGCAATTAAGAAACTGCAAGTAAGTTACCGGTTTTGGTGGTTGTCTAACATATCAAGCATGCTTTCTTGTCTTCCGATATCTGTTGACTATTACTAACTGTTATATTTGACCTCTTTTTGTCCCAGACTGGTGTGAACAAGCTTGCAGACCTGGTTGGGGTTACACTTGGACCCAAAGGCCGAAATGTTGTACTTGAAAGCAAGTATGGCTCACCTAAGATTGTTAATGATGGAGTGACCGTTGCTAAGGAGGTACGTTTCCTTGCTTTGCTTATTGTTTCGAGTTATCTATTCAATGTAGAGAAGACTATACATTCAACTCTATATCTATTACCTCCTAAATGCACTCTTGAATTCCTTGTGGACTTTCAACTTTTTTGTATCGTATTGAATATTTTGGTCGACATTAAATTTTTAATTTTTTTAAACTTCCTTTAATGTTGCCTTAAGTCATCTCCTTTTTTTTCTATGGTTTAGAGGCATGAATGTAGTGACTGATTTGGTGCAAAATCTCAGGTTGAATTGGAGGATCCAGTGGAGAACATTGGTGCTAAGTTAGTGAGACAAGCAGCTGCAAAGACAAACGACTTGGCTGGGGATGGAACTACAACATCCGTTGTGCTTGCTCAAGGCCTCATTGCAGAAGGTGTCAAGGTTTGTACTATGATTCACGCTAGTCCTTTCTCAGAGGACCTTGACATATTATCGGTAATCCTAATACTGAGTTTGAATTTGAAGGTGGTAGCTGCTGGTGCAAACCCTGTGTTAATTACTAGAGGCATTGAGAAAACCTCAAAGGCTTTAGTGACTGAACTGAGGTTAATGTCAAAAGAGGTAGTGCAAATGTTCTCTTTTTCTTTTGTGTATGATGTGATTCATCATATAATTTTGTGGTTCTGTTTAATGGAAAGAAATGATCTGTAATTTTGATGATATTCCAGATTGAGGACAGTGAACTTGCAGATGTAGCTGCTGTTAGTGCAGGTAACAGCTATGAAGTTGGTAATATGATAGCTGAGGCATTGAGCAAGGTGGGCCGCAAGGGAGTGGTTACCCTTGAAGAGGGGAAAAGTGCTGACAACAGCTTATATGTTGTTGAGGGGATGCAATTTGATCGCGGCTACATCTCACCTTACTTTGTAACGGATGGTGAGAAAATGGCAGTTGAATATGAGAACTGCAAGGTATGTCTGGTTCAAAATAAAATGAATTGAAGTTTATTTCTAGTCGTTGGTTCTAACTATTTGTCTGCAGCTGCTTCTTGTTGACAAGAAAATAACAAATGCAAGAGACTTAATCAATGTATTAGAGGATGCAATCAAAAGTGGATACCCTATTGTTATAATTGCTGAGGACATTGAGCAGGAGGCCCTAGCAACTCTTGTTGTAAATAAACTAAGGGGTTCTTTGAAGATTGCAGCCCTCAAAGCTCCTGGTTTTGGAGAGAGAAAGAGTCAGTATCTTGATGACATTGCTATTCTAACTGGAGGTCAGTACAAACTTATTGCTATATCTTCTTCTTGTTTCCTGACTGGTATTTATTGCCTGCTTTTGTTTATGAGGATTGTGTATTACCAGTGATTGATTCCCGTTCTACTTTTTTAGCTACTGATGCTGAGATGTATATTTTGCTTGATTACAGGCATTGTCATCCGAGATGAGGTGGGGCTTTCTTTGGACAAAGCTGACAAGGAGGTTTTGGGTCATGCTTCCAAAGTTGTTCTTACCAAGGATACAACTACAATTGTGGGAGATGGCAGCACCCAGGAAGCTGTAAACAAGAGAGTAGCTCAGATTAGGAACCTTATTGAGGTAGGATTATGTTGCTTTCCCTAAAATAAAATATCAAGGGCATCTATTTCTTGTTGGCCTCCATGTGTACATCAATGAATATGGTCATGATGGTTTACTCATGATGTTTGAAATTGCAGGCTGCGGAGCAGGATTACGAAAAGGAAAAACTCAATGAAAGAATTGCAAAGTTGTCTGGTGGTGTTGCTGTGATACAGGTTACTATTTTTGCATGGCAAAATGATGTTTTTAATTGCCTGTGTTTTTCCTAAATAAAAGTTCTTGTAATGTTGTAGGTTGGTGCACAAACTGAAACAGAACTCAAGGAAAAGAAACTTAGAGTTGAAGATGCACTTAATGCTACAAAGGTGATCTATCTTGACACCACTAGTCTGTATTCTCGCCTATCAAGGTTAAAATGAGGCAGTACTTTGTTGTTAAAACCTCAATGATTTTCAGGCAGCTGTTGAGGAAGGTATTGTAGTTGGTGGTGGATGCACTTTATTGAGACTAGCTTCAAAGGTGGATGCAATCAAGGAAAGCCTCGAGAATGATGAGGAAAAGGTGATTGCTTAGACTGATACATTGTTGTTATCAGTGCCGTCAAAGGCTGCTAACTTTGTTTGGTTTTGTCCCTTCATCAATTGGAGAGTGCTTTAAATTGCTTGTTCTTGATAACAGGTTGGAGCAGACATTGTAAAGAGAGCTTTGAGTTATCCCCTCAAATTAATTGCCAAGAATGCTGGTGTTAATGGAAGTGTTGTCAGTGAGAAGGTATGCAGTCCCCTCAGTGATATAGTCAAAGATTGACTAGACTATATTGGCAGTGACCAACTGTTGAGATCTGTTTTCCGACAGGTGCTCTCCAGCGAAAACCATAGGTATGGATATAATGCTGCAACTGGAAAATATGAGGATATAATGGCTGCAGGAATCATAGACCCAACCAAGGTGAGTAAATCTAATTTAGTGATTCACACTAGTGATGGAGAATGTATGCATAGTTAGCTATTGCCCTTTTCTTCGTTGGAAGCTATGAGCAGTTGTA
Organism: Erythroxylum williamsii; assembly: GCA_027564335.1. Taxonomy (NCBI): domain Eukaryota; kingdom Viridiplantae; phylum Streptophyta; class Magnoliopsida; order Malpighiales; family Erythroxylaceae; genus Erythroxylum; species Erythroxylum williamsii. The sequence continues at coordinate 261,877 of JANITW010000003.1, forward strand.
CCAAAGAAACTGGTTGTGTTTTGATATATTCGTGTGTTCCAGTGATGTGGTATGGAGAGTAGTCAATAGAATGTGTGTGACTGATCTTCTAATTCTCTTTAGTTTTTGACAACAAGAAGCTTTGAGAAGTTGCTTAATTTTTCTTTCAGGTGGTAAGATGTTGCCTGGAACATGCATCTTCTGTAGCGAAGACTTTCCTGATGTCTGATTGTGTGGTTGTTGAAATCAAGGAGCCAGAGCCAGTACCTGCTGGCAACCCCATGGACAATTCAGGTTTGTATGGTCGAATTTTCCCTCTTGTCAGAATACCGAGTTAATGTCTTATTTACTGAATTTTCTGTTTATGATTATTCTCAGGTTATGGTTACTGAGGACATTGTGAAGTAGGACAGGGGATAAATCAGATCAGGGGCCCCAATGGTTTCTCAAAGTTTGTATATTAGATTAAGTTGGGTAGTTGATTGCTGGTGAGTAGGAAGGAGCAATTGGAATGGAGATAATATCATATCATAAGATTCCAGCGAGGGTAGAGCTTGCTGGGATACGGCTATGTATTCACTGAACATCTTTCCGAGTTAAAAAAGGGTTTATGAAACACAGGACTGGCACACAAATTCCATTTTGTTTGTTCGTCTTTTCGGACACAAGTGTCGTTGAATGAGTTCGAGGCAAACAAACATAATATATAACCCCTGAGTGGATACAATTCATTCATGCTTTCAATCCAAAGATGGTCTGGATTGCCAACCATATGCAATAACGCACTAGATACTCTTTCAAATGCATCTGTTATCTTAACTGCAGTTCAAATGCTTCCTTCCTTGTAGAGCTGGATTTTAGCAGTTGGTAAACAAGCGATAATCTAAAGACAATCTTTAAGTGAAGAGAGATCATTCAAAGGATATGTGCGGAGAGAGCCAAAATGAAGAGCGGAAGCACCAGAAAACAAACATGTTACGTATGGTTGAATGACATTATTATAAGCACTTAACAAAAGTTAGTGGTCCCATATGAATATATTATACAATATACTAGTAAAGAAGAAGAAGAAGAAGATACCATGCATGGTGTGTGCTGCAGTTTGAGGTGATTAGTGTTTGAAGTTTGGTGTTTTATGTTTGTTTTGATGCTTTTGTTACTTGATGCTACTGCTTTACACATTACCGACTATACATACAATAGAATAGTTGCGATTCCAAAGCCAATTTTGGAAGTGCCAACTTTCTCTCACTAATCTCCTCTTTCTCTCTGTTTTACAGTCCTATTGAAATGAAATGAAATGAAAAACTCTCCTTCGTCTCCTTCTCCTTTACGCCGCCTCTCTCACTGAACTTACCAACAACACTTTGCAGTCTCTTTGCGTTCTCTCTCTCTCTCTCTCTCTTCTAGACACACACATATATATATATATGTATGTATATTTTACCAAAAATAAGCATGCAAAGCAAAACTAAGAAACAACGACCAAAATTAATATTATTCTGTAATATAAATTTACAATATTAAATCGTCCTTTTAAAAAAGTTGTGATCTTTTTCTATGTCTTTCTTCACTTTGGTCATGCCTTCTTAATTTTCTCCCTCTAATGCTGCCACCACCGTCACCTCTCTCACTGGTATGTTTGCATTTGTCATCACTTCTTAACTCTTTCCTTCTACATTGTTATCTTTTCCTTTTAGCTTAATTGGGCTTCTTTTACTTTTGCTGTTCGGTTGACGTGTATCGTCAAAATTCAATCTTCCCTTCCTTTTCTCTTCAGTTTTATGTTTTTGATCATCACGATTCTGATTTTCTGGGTTTTCTTTTTTCCGGATTACGTTTGATTATTTTTCTACAATTTTTTCTGATATTTGGTCTCCCGTTTCCTTTTATACGTTTTATGGGGAACGTGGAAATCTAGGAAAATGTTCTTTGCTATCGTCTGATCATTTTGATGATGGTGATCGTGGCTCTGGAGTGACATCCGGCCGTTCTTTTCCAAAGGAAAGCTTTGTTCTTGATTGATTTTCTCGAGTAGAATCTTTTTTGGTGCTCACTGATGTTTAGATGAGTCTTTCTCTCGCATTTCTTCTTCTTCTTCCTTTTTTTTTGTTACTACTTGATTGCCTTTTCAGTGATTTTGTTTCCCAGTGGACTTTGAAATGACAATAGCATTAGAGAACTATTCGCTTTTTAATGTAGTATGAAGCTATCGTGGGTGATTAACATAAACTGCCAACGTTGAGTTTGTTTCACTAACTTAATGATCATCGTTAAACAATTTGGATCCGTAATTGCATTGGCATGTCATGATCACGCTCCAAATAAAGATGGAAACTTTCTAGGTTGATATATTTTGGCTGATGGAGTTAATTACTTTGTTGCTGTTGACATTATTTTGCTAATGATGATTTCTTGTAATTTAGAATTTCGCTGCCACTGCATTGCTTTGCCTCGTAGACGTTTAACTAGCTTGGCAAAAAAGGGAAACTTGGACAATTCCCATTTTTGTTAATGGAAGATCAAAGAAGTGAACCAGAGTGTGACGAGTTTGAGAGGCTTCTAGGAGAGATACCCAATGCCACTTCTGAGAATTCAGATTTGGAAGAAGCTGTTCCCAGGCGTGCATCTTTAAATGGTAGCTTGACTGCAACTGAAAAACTTCATAGTAATGTTAGCCTCGATGACAGAGCATTGTTAGTTAATAATGCACTAGGATCTCCCACTAAGATGGTCCAACTGGAGGAGGAAACTTTACCTGATGACCAATTGTTAACATCTGCATTTGCTGAATTGAACTTCGGTGGTGCAAGTTCCTTGCCCAACTGTAAATCCTCACCAAACCATACTGTCTTGTTGGATTGCCCGTACATAAACAGCACAAAAAAATGCCTTTCTAGTACAAGCTCAGCTGTGATGATAGCTTGCCCTTTTCAATCAGCAAACAATGTACCTCACAGTTTTGATGAATTCAACAATGCAAAAGCCAGCCACGAAAATACGATTTTGTTAAAATCGGATGCTCAAGAACTAAAGCAGATGTCTGTTAGTTATTGTCACCCTCAGCCAGTCGAAAGTTTCTCAACTGCCTTACCAATAGCTCGTCATGTGCAAAGTTTCCAGTTTCTGCCTAATCTGGCTGTCCCTGGTATTGATTATCCTTTGATGTCTGAGCAACAGCACTACTTTCCAGATTTGCAGCCTGGCATTCCTTATTTGCATGCTCAGCAGTTAAATCAACCTCATATCAGGTGCAGGAATATTAAAGACGAACAATATCACAAGATGCAGCAACAGCTTTTGTATATGCAGCAACTGCACAATCAGCGATTAGAAGCTCATCATCATATTCAAGCAACTGATGATTTTGCAACCAGCATAAGCAATCAAAACATAAGACAATTGTTTGAGATGCCAATGTCTCAGCAATCTCAGCAACGTAATCAAGAACCATATTGGAATAGTTATGCAGCAACAACGGGTTTAAACTTAACACCTCGTGCTGTCCATATTGTGGACAAAGTAGGAAATCAGATTTTCCCAGAGAAGATTCTTACAAGATCCCAAGGGCTGAACACAGTTAAAGCTGTGAAGCTTGATGCACCAGAAGGAAATGAGTCATTACACCATCTCATCCAAAATGACAAGGTTCTGTCAAATGGCCATCTCTGCCACAATCTCCCTCCTCCTAATGCTGGATGCTTTCAGTTAGGTCGTTTAAGTTCATATAACTTGTCTCCCGAAATTACAAGTCATAAAAATGGAAGTTCTTGGCCCCAGCCTCAGAAATATAACACTGTGGATGAAGTCACAGGCAAGATATATCTCATGGCCAAGGACCAGAATGGTTGCCGCTTTTTGCAAAGAAAATTTTTGGAGGGCACAATGGAAGAAATTCAAAAGATTTTCCTTGAGATAATTGATCATATCGTTGAGTTGATGGTTGACCCTTTTGGTAATTACCTAGTCCAAAAGCTACTCGAAGTATGTGACGAGGATCAGCGAATGCAGATTCTCTGTACCATCACTAGAAAACCTGGTGATCTTATCAAGATTTCATGTGACATGCATGGGTTAGTTCTCTAGCTCTGTCTCTCTCTCTTTGCAGATGCAAATGTTTGGGCACATGTCTTTGTGGACATACTTGTGAGCCAATATTTTATAGAGTTTTGGTTTAGTTATATCTGAAATGCTCTCTTAAATGCAGGACTCGAGCAGTTCAAAAAGTCATCGAAACACTTAAGACAGCGGAGCAATGCTCCATCATTGTCTCCTCGCTGAAGCCTGGTATAGTAACTTTGATTAAAAACATGAACGGTAACCATGTTGCACAGCGATGTTTGCAGTACTTGATGCCTGAATACAGAGAGGTGATGACCATATACATACACATTAAACTTCTGCTGTGGTTCTATTGAAACTGTCATCCAAAATTTCTTACACAATTTCTCCTTCATGCTTTTTAATACCTTTTAGAACCATTGAGATAAAGGGGAGGGACTGATTAGGTCCTGTTTTCAGTAACATTTAGAAATTGCATGCATCTTTGCATTTGTACCTGGATGTTGCTTTTGTGGGTATGGGTGTGTGCTTGTGTTTGTGCATGTGTATATATGTGCATGCATATGGCAGAGGATCCCAGCATCTCAAGCCCTGTTACTTACATTCTAAGCTTTCAATGCAAGTAAATATTTTCATTGAAAAATGGGTGTGTGTGAGAGAGAGAAAGAGATCAAAGACTTTCAAGTCAGATTTGTTTCAGTTGAGGAGATTAGTAATGTCATTCATATACTCTTGTAAGATTACAAAACAATTGTCCACTTCCTTTTATGGTAACAATGCTGCCACTGACACAAGTCCCGATCTTTATTTTTATTTGCTGGCTGGATGTTTTGTGAAGAGATTGTGGATTCTCCTATGACTAGCTTTATATCATATCACAATGGAGAACCGTGCATTTGTATGAGTCCTTATAAGATTGTTCAGTAGGCTCCTGCGCTTTCAAACTAGAGATGTGGGAGCTTTATGGCAAGTTATATCAAGGAAGAGACATCCTACGAATGCATTTACAGCATGACAAAATAATACATTGAAGCCAACTCTTTTTCAAAATTGATCTTAAATAGTTCAACATTATGATTTTCATATCTATTTAAGATTTTGCGATATTTAACTTCCTATCTGTTACCTTGCACCTTTTGTATGATGAGTTTGAAATATAAGTTGCATTTTCTTTTGCAGTTCCTTTTTGAAGCAACCACAACCAACTGTGTTGAGCTGGCAACAGATCGACATGGATGTTGTGTACTTCAGAAGTGCCTTGGTCATTCTGATGGTGAGCAAAGATGTCGGTTAGTCTGTGAGATCATATCGAATGCCCTCATCCTTTCCCAAGATCCATTTGGGTATCCTTTTCTCATTCTTCTTTTCTTTTTTTGCAAGCCTAAGTGTATCAGAAAAAAGACTATTGTTACTTTTGTGGTAGAGATTTTGTCATGTGATAGGTTGATCAAACATCAAAATGATATAAACTTTTGAATGATGAACTGATGTGTTATGCAGTAGCAGTAATAATGATGCTTTGTTAGCTAACTTGCATCAGAGCCATACACTTGTAATTGTAGCTTTGATTCTTAAAGATCCTTGTAGCTTTGATTCTTAAAGATCCTATGTTTTGAAAATGTCAAACCTTTAAACTGGGAAGAAATGTAGACCATCGAAGTCCTATTTTCATGCCTGGAACTTATTTGATAGAATCATCTTTTCTCACCTTTACCACATTTTCTTTATGTATGTGAAACTTTTTAGCCAAAGTTAATTTTCGTAAGTGTCCTTTGACCAGTTGAAATACTTTCTGGTCTTCTTAACTTGTAAGTCACTACTAATGCAAGTGATTACCAATATATGCAGGAACTATGTTGTGCAGTTTGTTTTAGAGCTCCAACTACCTTGGGCAACAGAGGATATTCTTCATCAACTCGAAGGTAACTATGGGGACTTGTCGATGCAGAAATATAGCAGTAATGTGGTGGAGAAATGTCTGAAATATGCAGGTGATTTAAGCCGTGCTCGTATTATTGGGGAACTTATAAATAATCGTCGTTTGGATCAAGTTATGCAAGATCCTTATGGGAACTATGTGGTCCAAGCAGCATTGCAATTGTCGAAGGTTAGTCCTATCAATAGTTCAATCCCACATTCCTTTCTCGAAAGAATCTGTGTAGTAGCACTACAACACAGATTCAACTTAATTTGATATGATACAAAGGAAAATGAATTCATCAGTTATGAACCAAATTGGATGCTTTGTTCATTTGTTAGCAGGGACCCCTTCATGATGCATTGGTGGACACTATAAAGTCCCTTGTTCCTGTGCTTCGCACTAGTCCATATGGGAAGAAAGTCCTGTCTAGTAATAGTTTGAAGAAGTAATCTACAAGTATGATCATGTTTCTCTTTCTCTTGACTATTTTTCTTCTATCTTCTTCCCTTTGTGAATTTTCTTTTACGCTGATTATTGCAGTTATGGCACTCTTATCACCATTAAAAGGCTATTGCAAAATTCTATAATAAATGGGTAAAGAGGAGCTTGGAGCTTGGGTTATTTATAGATTTTGAGGACTTGGGAAGCAAAGGAGCCTGAAAAAGAAGATGGTTTGGTCAATGATGCCTCTTAACAGCTTCTCTGAATATAGCATAGAAAATGAGTTCATGAGGTTTTCTATCTCCTTTTTCATCTTCCTTATTTCCAAGTTTTATTATAAATCCTTATAGGAGAATATCATGGATGATTTTCCAATCAATGTGTCCCTTTTGCATAGAAAATAATAAGACTGTTAAGATATACAATTAATTGAGCTTTTATGGGTTACTGTACAACCGGTTTTGGAGGCTGGGGATGTACTTTGCAGGTTGCAAAGACTTAGTTGGTTGTTCTTTTAATGTCTTGGTCATCTTTTGTAAGTGTACATCTCATGTTCATAGACTTCAAAAGTGGCTAGCTTTAATATGTTTTTATCTATGGCTAGCTTTATTATGTTTTATCTATACTTTTTTTTTTCTTGTTTCTGCTACATCGATACGAGTTAGATATATTGATACCGGTTGTTGTTTTCTCGAGATAAAATTGATCAGATGCATTTATTGGAATGGTAACAGCACCATCTGATATGGTTTTAGTCAAATATGAGATGCATTTGTTGAAATGATGAAGCCATATTCTTATATGGTTTTGTTCAATATGAGATGCTTGAGAAAATGTATTCATAATATTCACTAAAGAAGTTAATGTTGAGATACGGAGCCTGATAATATATTTTGAACTGTACTCCAAGCTCACGATCGTGTATAAATATGTTCTATTTTTCTAGTGTACTGGTTGTTGAAAACATTTACTGTGAAATAAAACCCTAACCACCATGGACTTGGTGAGCTATGTAAATCTGTATGTTTATTTTTTTCATTTGTTTTTTGGTTAATTTAATTGATTATTCATGACTGATAAATGCATTAAAAGATTTGTAACACTAATACATTATGTTTTAACCTCTTTTTTTTTTTTCCCAAAATCTTTAAGCATGGTATTAACAGTACTGGATTATACATTAAATTATCTTCGAATTACTAAATAAATGAAAGCGAAGAAGAAAACAAAAATATTCTACAAGAAAACCCCACATCTAATGAACCAATAAAAATATAAAATCTTGTATTGAGCTTGCTTGTAATGCCCACCAAGTGACACGTGGCAAAGTATCACTGAAGCAAAAACCAAGAATCCCATGAGAGCCACTAGTAACGCACCTTCAATCCAAGCCTCTTCTTCTTTCCAACTTCAAAGCACTTCCTCTCTCTATCTTTCTCTGTTCTTCAGTCCTAACAAATGGGAATAAGAACTCACTTGCACATACCAACTTTCATTACCTCAACCTGTTAAGGTTACCTGCTGAAATTTCTATTTTCAGAAGGAGCTTAGCAACCAAAAATCATGTCTTTAGCTCCAAGTAGCCACCTTTCTCTCTACTCTTCTCCATCGTTGCCAAGAACCATCAATTCTAAGCAAAGACCATTCTTTTATTTCCAAGCTAAACACTTTCTATTCCACAACTACTCTCTTTCAAATACCCATTTGCTTAAACCGGTGAATACCACTTGTATTGTTAAAGCTCAGGCATCGAAACCTGAAACAGAAACTGAAGGAGAAGGAGGGAACAAGTACGAGGAGTATGAGGTGGAGTTGGAGAAGCCTTATGGATTGAAGTTTGCAAAAGGCGGAGATGGTGGTACTTACATTGACGTTATTTTTCCTGGTGGAGCTGCTGATAAGACCGGAAAATTCACTGTTGGCGACAAAGTCATTGCTACCAGGTTTGTTAAGTCTCTTTGACTCCTTCCTTTCTTCTACAGTTTCTGTTCCCTGAGGCCGTTTCAATTCTATAGAACTTGGATCATTAGAAGCAAAAATTGATGTTTCCAGGCAGAATTTAATAAGGCTATAGTCGAATCTTTTTGTTCTCCGGTTATTGCAGTAGATAGGTATAAATGAAAAGCATAGTCTTCATTCTAGTTAATGATTTAGCTTTAAATGAAATCAAAGGCAAGTTGGTGAGACAAAAAAAATACATGCTGAATAATTTAGTCTTGTGCATTTGAAGCTCCTGTATAGAGATTTGATTGATACATTCTCATTTCATATTCAACCTAAGATGAAAAGTTCTGCTCTTTCTATATTTGAGATGACTGAATTTTCTAAGATGACAATTCCATGATTATTTTGGAGTCCTGACAAGCATCTGGATATGAACAATGGACTTGATGAATTCTGAGCCTTGGTGCAGTGCTGTATTCGGAACAGAGATGTGGCCCGCTGCGGAATATGGAAGGACAATGTATACCGTCCGCCAACGGATTGGTCCATTGTACATGAAAATGCTAAGAAGATTTGGTTAGTTCATCGCTGCTTGATGCATATTTGCTATTTGCACTTTATAACTGTGGGTTTATTCGATGAAAATCATACACCATATATAATAAAATGCTACTAGTTATGACTTGGAAATTTTACTTGTTTTCTTTTAGGGAATACGGATTATACGGGTGAAATTTCAGAGAAGGAGATCATCAGGGCTGAGAGGAACTCTGGTGTGGTTAGCAGCAGAGTGAGGGAAATTCAAGTGAGTAAAGCGGAAGCCTCTATTCATAGCATTTAATGCCAGTGGCTGGTTCAACTTCATTTTCTGTTTTTACTTCCAGTAGTATGAACTCAATGTGGATGGTTTCAGATGGCTAATTACTTGAGGAAGAAGGAACAGAAAGAACAAAGGGAAAAGGAACTTCGTGAAGGGCTGCAACTATACAAGTAAGCTCTGGCACTAACCTGTTTTCTGATATTGTATACCTATAGGCATGAACTATGATTTTGCTATTGATGAAGGAGTAACAAGTATGAAGAAGCACGGGAGAAGTTCGAATCTGTATTGGGATCGAAACCAGAACTAGAGGAGGCTTCGGTGGCAAGTTACAATGTTGCTTGTTGTTATTCAAAGCTTAATCAGGTACTGGTCTCTCATGGAATCTTCTCTGTTTATCTGTGACATTCTTTGTGCATGTGTGGAGTACGAGGAAAAGCTATCAGTATATTCTACTGAGTGCAGATTATTCAGCTCGACTACTTCTCCTAACGTACTCGAACTTCATGTTTCTGAGAACAGGTTCAAGCTGGGCTTTCTGCACTTGAAGATGCTTTGAAAGCTGGATTTGAAGACTTTAAGGTAATTGATTTTTTATAAGAAACCACCTGGATCATGATATAACAATTATGTGCCATTTCAAATTATTGATGTTGTTTACAGAGAATACGAACAGATCCTGATCTAGACAGCTTGAGAAAATCTGAGGAATTTGACAATCTTCTGAAAAGATATGATGAATCCTTTATCAATGAGAACGCCATCAATGCTATTAAATCTCTCTTTGGGTTCAACAAGAAATAGACTTGACTTTTAAGGTGGTGGTTCAAAGTGAACTTGCACCAAGGCAGGATAATGACCATCTCACTATCTCTTGTGTGACTTTGTAGTTTAGGGTGATTTTGGACAAGTTCGCATAATGATTCTTTTATAGAAATCTGTAATCATTTGATCAAGAGAAAGAAGATGACCAAGTGGCCAAAGTAAATGCTTTACTTCTTCTCCTTGATTGTTTGTTATGCTTATTACATATATTGACACATTTCATGCGTCAGGATATGAACTTGTATAATATTCATATTTCAGATGAAACAACACTTTGATTCATATCTCTCAACTACAAAGATTTCCCTTTTAACTGTGTTGATTTTTGATCATGGCTGCGGCACAACATCCCGAACGGGAATCTGAATATGATAAATTTCAATGCAGCTCCTCTTTCTGTCCTGTGGACGATTCAATAGACTGCGCCTTAGATCTCAAAAATCTGTTCTTCCAAACTTCTTGGATGACTACAAGGACAAGAAAGATGGTTTCCTGAATGTCAAAGAATTGTACAAACACAACTCCTATTTCTCTGATCATCACTGTCAAGATCCTCTGCTTCGCTAAAAAAGAGAGAAGAAAAGAATAAGCTGATATGTAACTAATACGCATCAAATGCACAAGATAATATCTTTTATTATCAGTATCAAAAGATCATATTTATGGTTCTAAAATTGCGGGTTTTATCTTTTTGTCGTTCTGGAAACCAAGAATCCTTCTGAAAATTGAGGGTAGCAAACAAAGGTAACTTAAAATACTGATCAAAAAGCTGCACCAATTCAATTATTTGAGTGTTCATTTCTGAGAACACCTAAGTCTGAAAATAAGCGACGGTAAAAAAGATCAAGGCAAGCTTGAACTCAACAGAATCGATACAAGCGTAACATGATGCAGTAAACTGTATGCATACGTTTCTGTTTCACATTCTTAGAATCTAAATAAAGAGATCAAGCACCCAGCAGTAGATTACTCTATGGTACTTTCAGTTTTGGAGACAAAGAAAGGATCTTTTTGGTTTTGAAAATGACTGCAAAAGCAAATTGCTCATCCATTGAAGAATTAGGGCAAAGTCTGCATAAGGGTATGCCATATTCCTTCCGAGATCAATTACTCGAAGATGACACTCCACAATTTCAACTGAATTTCCCATGATTTAAACTTCAACCTCCATAATGGGTAGGCATGAAAATAAGCAAACAAAAACTGAAGACATGAACACTTAAAACAAAGTTGCATGTTGAGTGGAGTAAGAGCACCCACCTGGGTTGGAATTCCCTGACCTCAATAAGCTCTTTCCCTAATAAATCCATCCACTGCACTCTTTTCTTATCTACTTCTTTCGAATCCAAGACTTCCCTTTTAAGACTACTCTTCAGAAAATTTTCTGTCTTTGTCTTATTTCCATCTACATCTAAAATTTCTTCATTTGTGTCAGAGAATTTGACGGGCATATGATTGCTAGAGGAGACATCAGCAACTGATATGGCTGGAGTTGAAGACGGATGAGGACAATTTTCCAACTTTAGTGGTCCTGGTGTGTATATGCCAGCAGAAGGCTTGCAAAAGCAAATGAATGAAGGACAATGGATCTTGCAAAACAAATGCCTCATGAACGAAAACTCTCTTTTTTTTTCAAACAAAAAACTATGATCTTTGATTATTCCATTTCATCACTCCATTTCAGAAAGCATGAAATTTTAAGAACTTCATAATCATTGGGTTCCCATTTGCTTGAAAGCAAATATTTAGCGAAGTAAATTCTTTGAAGATGGTTTTCAGTAGAAAATAAGAGAGACTGACTATCCGTTGGGTTCGAGCTTGGAGATGAAAATAAAAAGGCACATGAAACACTTGGCAACTCGACCGATAAAACCCAGAAGGTGCTCTGGAAATGATGATGAATAGTTACAGTATCCTTCAAATAAAACCTAAAATTTAGCCAGAAAGAGACCTCTTCAGCCTCTGTTTCAGAGAAATAAAAGGAACCTTTTGTTATCCATCAAGAGAGGAGACAAAACTATGTAGATAACAAGAAAAGATTATGATACCCTCTTCTAGTAAATCTGAATTGTCAATCAACCATGAATGAAGGAGCAAGAAATCTAGTCAGATAGGTGCGAACAAAAAGGGTGGAAACCTTAGCTGGAAACCTAGAGAGACAGAAGAAGAAAAGAGAGAGAGAGAGCAAGTGCTAGATTTCTTGTAGTAGGAACATTCTGTGCTCCCTCCAAGTATTAGGAAAACGTAGCTGTAGCAGCAATAAATACTCACTGTGTTCTGCTACCTTCGCATGAAGATGAAGAATCTTTGGGAGGAAAAAAGGAAGAGCCTTTGCATATCCAAAGACGAAATGAAAACTTCGTCTTTTCACAAGTTGTGTTAATTATAATATTATTTCATAATCTGAATTCGTTAGTACTTGTTTTTCAAGTAATGTCAACTTGAAGTCTTCTTGTTCTTGGTAAAAAACTTTTTATACCATCATAAAGAAAACAGGAAAACCTACCAAGAACATTGGTAGTTTCCTTGACCATTTCCATTTCATCAACTCATTTAAGATTTGGTATGAGTTGGTTAGCAAGCAATTTATTATCCTGTTAGAGGGTCAAGTTGATAAGATTTAAGGCCAAAGTAAACCAATTGATTAGCACAAACTAGAGGGTTTATCCGCTAAACCCTCTTGTTAAACACACCCAACTTGTTACAAGACAGTTTTTTTTGAGAAATTGTTACAAGACAGTTGCTGCCTCCTCAATAAGAGGGAATCTTGAGCTCCTTCCTGATGGGCACAAACTTTTTCTTTTCTACTTTTTCATGATTGAGAAGGAACATGCACAATCAATTACTCTGGATGACATGATACAACTTTCTAAAGGTTAACCCTTTTTTTTTTCTCCTCCTTTTCTCTGATGTTGCTTTGCTTCTATTCTGTAAGAAAATGGGTTTAACATACCTTTATTACTGTCGTAGCATCAGAATCATTTGGTTATCTCTGCTTTGTTCCCATCATCACATGAAATCCACGTTTAGCTTTGGTTGATGGATACACTTTTTGTCTACTCTCTACTGTTTTCCTTTTCTTTTTAACTCTTTCAAGTTTTTTTTTTTTTTGGCCCCTTTATCAAGACATGTACTAGACAATTTAGATCAGCATATGAACTTACCAGGATATAAATCTGAAGAACACTTCACTATACGCCATGGATGATAGTATAGTAGAGCATCTTAAACAAGTTTTGTCCAGTGAGATTCTGTTTTTTTTTTTTTTCTAACACTTTTCATGCGTTAGGGACAAGCGCATGCCCAAGTGCATTTGGAAAGGGAAGCAAAGGGCCCTCAACTTTTGCTGCTTTTGTCTTGCGTGATAAATACATGGAAAAAGAACTATTATAATAGTGAATTGGGATTTGATATGTTCACAATACTGTTAAAAGTTCCCCAAAAAGAATATAAAAAAAAGGTTTTAGACACTGGTGACTTAACGTCGCTAAACAGTGGTGAACTCAGAGGAAAAATGGATCTTTCTTGGTAACAGAAGGGTTGGCTTTTGATTGTTTGGGACTAGAAATGACCACAGCAAGAAACAGCTGTGTCTGATAAGAAGTAAAAGTTGGGTGAGCTGAATGTGGTATGCAAACTACCATGTCATGTGAGCCCCTTGCATTGCCAGTGCTCTGGGATGGATTTAGTTGACTTACATTGCTCAAGATCAACAGTGAACAACTTTGATGTTTGCTCATCCACATTATCTTTTTCAGTTAGTAACGAGGCTGGATCATTCTAGGAAACAGTTTCACGGGGCTTGGGAAATTCAGTAACCTCGAACTCAAAAAAAATTCCTGAGCTCCGATTGCAGTGCAGACTGGAAGATTTAGAAGCACAAAGAGTTGCTCAAAAAGGTTGCATCTTTAATGATGTGCTGCTCTGATCAAAGTAACCTTCTCAAAACACAAAAAAGAAAAGGAAATTTGATCGAAAGGTTCCACCTTTTGAGTACATGGCCATCTAATTATAAAAATCAGACGACTGAAAAACAAAAAGATCATCATTAAACTATTCCAGAAGCCACGTTACAGCTCTGAAAATTGGCAGCTGGGCAGCATCTTCTCCATCGATAAAGCCTTTAGGAAGCCCCAGCAATGGCAGAGAAAATGTTTCAATAAAATGAGTACTTAATTATGTAAGAAAGCGGATAAACGCCTCAGTTATCCGTCCACTGAATCTCCTCATCCTAATCTCCCATCCACCAGAAGAAAAAGGAAGAGGAAGAAAGGGGAAGCCAATGCACCAGATATCTATTGTTGAGTCTTGAGGACAGGAAATGCAATAACATCTCTTATACTTGCAGAATTTGTCAAAAGCATCACAAGCCTGTCGATTCCAAGTCCCTAAGCCAAAAAAAAGAGAGCTTGGTGATTTGCTTAAAAAAATTAGGGACCAACTCCTTCATTCAGAAGCATAAACTGAATAGCTTGAGCTTTCGTCTTCTAAGAATTCATAGCACCATGAATAAAGAAAAAGATGCTTTATTGATTTTGAAAGCATTCCCAATTGAAATTTACCGATAAGGTCGAGGCTGGCTCCAAAATAAATGTCTGCATATAGCATTCCTATTGGCTATAACTAACACATAAGGCAGATACTAAGCAAAAAGGAAATGTTAAAAGAGTCGTCGTCATCATTCAATATGGAGATCATTTACCATTCCTGATGCAGGAGGCATCCCGTATTCAAGAGCTGTGAGAAAGTCATCATCGAGTGTGACTTCATATGAATCATCAACATCCTTTCTTTTCTCTTCTGCCCCGTTTGCTTCTGAAACAGATGTTGCTCTCCTCCTGTTATGCTGCCTTACTTGCTCTTCCAAGCGCCTTCTCTGCCACCATATATAGGTAAGAATAAAATGTTCGAATAAAATGTTCTATTCCTTGTAAAAGGAACCGGACCTAACTCACTAGAGGTTTTAACCTGGTGGCTGGGGAGGTATAAAGAGTTTTAAATAAAAGAAAAATAACAGCAATACTTACCTGATCCAGAGGATCCGTCAATTCAGAAAATGCATTGGCCATCTCACGGCCACAAATGAAGAGTTCAAACCTCTCAGTCAAGCCTACCTGTCTGTTGAGCGGAGAAAGTAGGTTGTCGAAACAGGTAATCAAAAGAAAACTATATTCAAGTGCTTTCTATTTGCAGAAGTAGTTTATAAGTTGGTAAAAGAGGTAAATTAGATGTTAGTGTATAAACATCTAGTTAAAAAAAAAATTATATATTTTGAGTTCAAAAATTAGTAAATCAGATCAGACATATACAAGAGTTGATGGGGAATGATTCAAAGTTGTTTAAACTTTAAAATATAGTCGTTGTTTAAAGATAAAATTTGGGAGTACTAAGATAGAGTAGTAAACATAAGATCTATTATTTGTTAAAAGATAAAATTTTATCTATTAAGATAAAGTTGTTATCTATTAGGATTTAAACTTTTAAATTTTTTATTTGTTTGGTTAATTTTCACCGAATTTTTTCTAAGTTTGTTTATTTCATTGCCTATATATTTACGGCTTTAGCGTCAATGTAAAGTGCACCCATCAATAAATTGCCTCTTGCATTACCTTTTTTTACTCTATTTTTCTTAGTTAGTTTCGGAGATCTTGCAGGACATACGAGTGATTAATGCTTTACAAGCTCAAGAGAAATGAAAGACAATGAGAAACCAAGAAAGTGAAAAGATGGTGGAGGGAACCTATTTAGCAAAGGTTTCGTCATCAAATAAGAAAATAAACATACCTCAATGTGGCCATTTTAAGAAGTTTGGTAATGAAGAGAATGATTGTTGGCATAAAGGAAAATCTCGATGCTTTAGGTGTAAACGATTAGGACATTTGAAAAAGGATTGCAAGTTTAACAATGAAGAACAAGTAAATATAGTGCAAGTGATTGAAGAAAATAACCTCTTCGAATTGGTGAAAAGTGCACCAAAACGGATCATAAAAAAAAAAGTATTCTATGCAGATAAGTAATGAGAGAAGTGCTCATGTTGAAGAATAGAGAGAAGTGCTCTATTGAGAAGATTGGAGGGAAGTGCTCTAAAGAAAAGAATTGCGAATTGAGAAGATTGGAGGGAAGTGCTCCAAAGAAAATAATTGCGAAGAAATATGCTCCAACTATTGAAGGGTGATGGAAAGTACATCATCAAATTAAAAAAATCTTACAATTTTGAATTAAGAGGGAATATGAAGAATGATTCAAAGTTATTAAAAATGTAGTCTTTGTTTACAGATTAAATTTGGACGGTAGTAAAGATAAGATATGTTATTTGTTAAAAGATAAAATTTTATTTATTAAGATAAAGTTGTTATCTATTAGGATTTAAACTTTTAAATTTTTTATTTGTTTGATTAATCTTCACCGATATATTAGCTAAGTTGGTTATTTTATTGCCTATATATTTAGGCTTTCAGCGTCAATGTAGAGTGCACCTATCAATAAATTGCTTCTTGCATTACCTCTTTTCTACTATATTTTTTGTAGTTAGTTTCTGGTTCTAAAATCCAACAGGAGTCATTTAGTCTGACAAGAGCCAAATCTTACGAGAGTAAAATTGTCATTCTCTACCCTAGACTCCTATGGATTGCCAAGTATTGGAGAAAATTTGGAGATTAAAAGACAAATAGAGATTAGACAGCTCGAAGTTCATGAATGATGAGAAAAAGATAATCAATACCATTTTGCTCAAAGTTCATACCTTCTATGTGGTTTAGCTAAAGGAGATATTTCGATTGGGTAGTCCAAAACAAATGTTGGTTGCAGTAGCTTTGGCTCCACAACAATTTCAAATACCTGTCAAAATAAAATAATGAACAAACCCCCAAGCATATGCATCAAAGTACAGAGGCATTTATCCAGAAAGCAACCTGGAACTTGGAGGTAGACAGAAATATTTATGCAAGTATTGCTACAAAAGCAGAAGCGGAGCTAATTACCTCATTAATTAGGTGGCCAACTGAAGGGCATGCCTCAATTGCAGATTTGTCTTTACCTTCAAGTTCAGGTCCCAGGATTTTCAAAGTAGCATCTTTTACAACCTTAAGATCATCTCGAAGCTCACTGAAATTGATGCCAGTACTTTCTTTCACAAGATTATGCATTGTTTCTCTCCTCCAGGGACGCTCAAGAGAAATCTCTACTCCCTGAATTTATTTCTAAGCTCATGAGCATTCAAAATATGCCTACGTACATCACTTGAGAACCGAGGAGTTCCAATCAAGAGATATTTAACCAAAGTAGACAAAAAAGGAAAAACCTGATATTCAATTGTAAGCTTCCCACACACAGCAAGAGCACATCGGGTAACAATTTCCTCTGCCATGATCATCATGCTTTGGTAGTCTGAATATGCTTCATACATCTAGAATCAAGCTAATACCAAAATTCATCAGAATTTCACAAAATGGAACTGAAAACTAGGAATGGAGCATAAAATTCTTGAAGTGTCAAACTACGTTACTAAAAGGGGAATGTTATCACTGGAGGGATCATTCTGTGACCACAAAAGGACACCTCATGTAGTTTAACTAACCTAAACACCATTTCTCAAGTTCTGTTGGCCCTCTTCAAAACCATGAGAATGTTTGGACATAAGAAGCAATAGATGATTACCTCAATAGTGGTAAACTCAGGATTATGGCGGGGTGAAAGGCCCTCGTTTCTGAATATTCGACCAATCTCATATACCTTCTCAAAACCCCCAACCTGTCATTGCAAATATGATTTTTCTAGATGGACATAATAAAATGGAAGAAAATGCATAGAAAACAATATTCATTCAGAATAGAGGCCTAAAAGCAAGATTAATATGATCAGTATTGAGAACAGGCAAAGAGGGTAGAGATGATTGGACATAATTTGTACATAATTGGGTAGATCCAGTCCAATGCACCATATTCATAGCACATCTTTTTGCACTTTTTCGACGTTAATAAGTTTTAGAAATCTATAAAGAATTTAGAAGGGTCAAACCTCACCAACATTCTCTTCAAGTGAAGTTCAGTAGCAATTCTAAGATAAAGATCCCTTCCCAGTGAATTATGATATGTCACAAATGGCCTAGCTTCTGCTCCACCAGCTGCTCCCTAGACAATCAAATTAATTACAAACCAAGTTGCAGAAGCAGACTGTATTCGCAAAGGAAAAGAGAAGAAATACAAGACTTCAGCAAATGAACAGGAAATTATATATTTAGATACACCATCGAAACTTTACAAAACAAATACAAATGACAACATTTTGAAAATATCAACTCTTGGAATTCAGCCCTTATCTTCACACCTGTCTCCGAATCGTTGGTGCTTGATGAAAGTAAACAAACGATTTTAGCATCACAGCTAGGAATATCTCACAACAAAAAAAGGTCACACCAATAGAAAACAACTTGATTATTTCTTAAAACCCCACGAAATTTTCTTGCATCCCAAAATAATTCAACACAAGGTAAAATCAGAGATGTCTAGACCCAAAAGCACTTTGGCGATGATGACAAACCTGCAGAACTGGAGTTTCAACTTCCACAAAACCTGACAATTCCATGGTTTTGCGAATCTCTGAAACAATCTGCCAAATTTGAGTTAAAATTGATTTCATTATACATATAACAAAATTTGGAACTAAATTAGACATAGCATACCTTTGCTCGTTTACGAAAAACATCAGCTATTTCATGATTTGAGATCATATCAACATACCTGAAAATTTGACAAGATCACCACAGAAACCGAAGCTCAAGAAATATCAGTGACATGTACATAGGAAACGAGCAGAGAAGCACGTAGAGTCAAAGATTTTAAATGTCTATAATATTTAACTACATCACAATAAGAAAGATTGAACATGTACTACTAAACTGACTACAGAAAACCCTCCAATTTCATTCAATAGAAAAACTGTTCTGCACATCCAGAGTACTATGCATTTTAAAGTTCTGCACATACCATGCAATAAAATGAATAGTAGATGTAACTCCAAGAAAAGAAAAGAAATGGCACAAGAGCTCACCGTTGACGATAACGCTTATCCACATCAGTTAGACCATGATACTTGTCCGGGAGTGGAAGTAGCGATTTTGTGAGTATTGAAAACGAATTCACGCAAACAGAAAGCTCACCTGAAGGGTATATGGAAAGTTAATATGTAGATCCACTAGAGTTTGCATATGAGCATAATTATAAACAAAGATATAAGCAGCAATTCCAGATTCAAGAATAAATGCAAGAGCAAGAGATTCCTGCACTGCCACCTGCTCTCGAGCACAAAACATTACAGCGTAGAGATGGAAGATACTCTTTTCAGTGAGAGTTTGTCAAAAAATTCCAAAAGCTAAGTATAAGCTGAAAGTTTCACCTTTCTCTGTCCGCTTCATAGAGCCACTAGCACCCAATATATCACCAACATCAACAAGTGTCTTCAACTGCTCAAAGTGCTCATTAGATAGCTTTTCCTTCTCACAGTAAAGCTGAAAAATAAACAAGATAAAAAGAACAAGAAGAAATAAGTTAAGCCAGCTAGTGCTTTAAAACATACAAGAACATGGTAGAGACATTTGATATTTTAAATGATTAAGCCACACACAAGCTTCGAAAAAGGATTCAGGCACAAACAGTTACGCAAATAAAAGACTTCCAAGTCTTAACTAAACATATCTTAATTCAGGAAATCAGAACTTTTCTTTTATTTCATATATGCATTAGTTAGTTATAACAAATGTAACTATAAACACTGAATGCATCCACGTAACCAAAAAAGAGCAAGAAAAAACTGAAAAAAGGTGATGCTAAAGATTTCCACATCATCGAAAACCTCCTTCATGTGCATTGCAAAAATACAATTGCACAGCCAAACATCAAACAAGCTAACTTTAACATGGTGGGACTCGTAGCAAGCATTAGGCAAACCTGAATTGTCCCAGAATCATCTCTTAGAGTCAGAAAAGCAAGTTTCCCAAAAGTTCTGCGAGCAATAATTCTGCCTGCTATGGATACGTTATCGTTCTCAGCGTTTGACTCCTCGCCATTTGCAAGATACCTGTATATCTCTTGCAGGTCATTAGCAGTATGCGTCCTATCCCACCTGTACGCATAGGGCTCAAAGCCCTTGCTCCTCAGTTCTTCAACCTACAAAATTAACAATTTGATTCTTTAACAAAGATAACTGAGAACGCAAAAAAAGGAAGCACAAAATCCTTGAAAGTAATAAGCTCCCGGAGCATACTCGCAAAACTGGTAATCCCCAAAAAAAATTTCAAAAGGGGGGAAGCATATGATTTTTCAACCATGAAAAAAGCATTCCACGACGTAAAGTTCAAATCTTTTCTCTAATATGAGCTAAAAAAAATATCATTTTTGGAGGACCAAGACGAGCAGATAGCACAAATTTAATATTTTTAAGGAAATTAGAATGTTTAAAAACCTTTTTTAACCGAATAGCTCGAACAGCATCACGATCGGATGTTGAGGAAGTAGAAGAGGACGAACGACGAATGCGGCCGGCGGGCCTGGTCGTCGTCGACGAAGCATGGGAGGAGGAGGAGGAGGAGGAGGAGGAGAAGCAGCAGTTAATAACGAGAGCAGAAAAGCGTCGTTTAGTGGCAAAGCAAAGGAGATGCCTAAATGGCTTTGAAGTCAGTGTACATGTCTTCAACACCTCCATTGCTTTTCTTCTTCTTCTTCTTTATCCACACTTTTGGGGCTTTAAGGGAGCCGCTTAAAACCACTTATTTGTTAGTTAGTATTTGGTACGTTTATGCTGCGTTTGGATACTGTCCCCGCGCCCGGGGACAGTGGACAAGATAGAGTTATTCTGTCTTGTCGCCCGTTTGGATAGCTGTCTCCGTCAGACCGTCTCCCGACTCCGGTGTACAGCGTCATCAAATTAATGTCTACCCTAAACCCCACGGACGGTGACGCCGCTCATCCTGCCCCCGGAAAAAAGACCATTCTCTTTTGATTTTTTACCCCTCTCGTCTGACGCTTCAAGCTTTCTCTCCGACTCCTCCTTCTTTCTCTCCGACGCCTCCTTCCTTCTCTCCGACGCGTCTTCGTCTTCGGCCCAGAGTGACGTTGCTCTCGCACGGTTCCTTCTCTCTGATTCCTCCTTCCCTTCGTCCCAGATTCACGTTGCTCTCGAACGGTGAGCTTCGATTTTTCTGTCTCATTTTGATGAATGTGATCTGTTGTGAGAGTTTGGCGTTTGGATCTGTTTGGATCTGCAATCAATTTCGTCTTTTGCTGCATCAGATCCATTCCTTGGACGTCATTTTGTAGTGGGTTGATTCGTTTCACAAATCCCATGTTCGTGTATGCTTTTGTACTTCTTGGGTTTCTTTTTTTTTCTTTTGCAAATTGCAAGACTTTGGGCTTCTTTGTTTGATTGTTTTGTCTACCATTCTTTTGTACTTCCGTATTTGTTCTGGTTCGAATTGCTTATATGATTTTGAAGATACTGCTTATAATGCTGTTGTCGTGTTGTTATTCTACTTGTGTTTACGATAGTATATTCAATAATGGGGTTTGTGAGCAAATTGTGAGGGCTCGAGTTTACAAATTAACCCACTTTTGATTTTCTCTTTGATAAAATGCTAGTCAACCTTAATGTGTTTCACTCTATCATGTAAAATTGGTTGTGAGCAATCGAGATGGCAACCTTGTTATCACAGTAGACCTTAATGGGAAGTGTCATTCAGATCTTCAGGTCTTCAAGCAATCTTTTCTTCATATTATCTGGCAAACTCCATGAGTAAAGAGACATGAACTCTACCTTGGTGATGCTTCGAGTTGTAGACTTGGCTGTAAAGATCCAATCTTTCTTATCTAACTTGACTTCCCTTGTTCACAGAGTTAATACCTTCAGATCAGTGTTACTGAGCAATTCCTAGCTTCCTTGATCTGGCTTGCTGTCACTTATTCTTTTCCTTCTCTTTTTCCTTACTAAAGTTTGCAGTACAATCAACCTTTTTATTGTTTGTCCAAGTTTACCAAATGGTGCAACTTATGTACATATTATCTCTTCAAGTGCTCAGATGCCTTTTTCAGTTGTAATTTCGTTAGTTTTCTCATAGATACATTAACTTCACTGCTTTATTATGATCTATTGATCTAATATAAATGCATGAAACTAGTCTAGAAAAGAACCATGGAACGCTTTGCAAACTTTCTATACTGTTTCATCCTACTATGCCCCACGTATTATACCTGATGTTCTTTTTTAAGTCATATAGAGTTATTCTCTTGTTGATGTGAGCTCTGGCGTTTTTTTGCTCATTATAGTATCCTCAAGTGAAGCAGAAGTCTGACATGGGAACCTTTTGTTTGATCTTCTCTAAAAATGGAAATTTACCATATTCTTACTTTCTATTATCTGGTTCCTACTTAAAAGTTATGGCCAGTTATACTGAATGTTATCTTATTTTAATTTTACTTCTTCGGTCCTAGTGTTCTTGTAATCTCCAAGAGTCATTTAATATAGGTACTGTTGCAAAACCCCTTCATTAAGTTGAGAGTAAAATCCGAATATCCTATAAGTTGTATCAAAATGTACTTGCTCAAGTGAGTGCCTATATTAGCTAACTATACTCACAGTCAACACGATATGAAAACAGGTATGAAACAAGTAAATTAATTTCTCCACTGGTCTCTAAAACATCTCCCTATTGACCACATCTTCAAGTTTAGCAAGATCAAGTTTCAGATTAGCATCAAGAGAAGTTTCAGCAGCTTTATAACTTAGCATCAAGAGGAATGAATAAAAACTATGGATCTAGTTTCAGATTTATAACTAGACACCATGCCTTTTTTTTTTTTGCTTTATTTGGGCAATAACAATAATAATGTAATAGATGGAGACTACCTCGTGTATGTGTTTTGTTTATAACTGAATGAAATTCCAGTTTGTGAAAAAGTTATAAACAATTGTTTTGTTTATAACTGAATTGTGCTGTTTCTCAACTCATTAAAGTTGAATGATATACTTTAAATAATGTCATTAATAGAAGTAAGGGTGGATATCTTTTAACATAGGCTCATATGATATATAAATTTCTCTATTTATATCCATAATTTGCTATCAGATTTATCAGATTTTGCTATCAAAATGTATGTTGCATGTGCTGTTTTTTTTACAATTGTGTGAAGTTTGTACAATTGCAGCCAATTGTACAAACTTGGCTAGGAACTCCTCATTCAAATCAGCATTGTCAAA
>JANITW010000003.1:292250-316773 GCA_027564335.1 Erythroxylum williamsii
GTATGGACTCTGGTCTTGCTCTGTTATTTACTTATTTTCTTTTCCTTCAATGCCCTACTGGATTTAGTGGAAGATTTGGATAGTTTTAGAAAAGTAAGTCCTTGAATAGTACAACATTGTTTTAGGAATCCTATCCTCTGCCCCTTCTTCGTTATGATATCTGTTCATTTGCTCAGTTGCTGCATTATTTGTGGTAACTTTTTAAGGTCATCACTGAGAAAATTTCTCCTTTTTTCCCCCTTTTTTTATAAGAAAAATATTTCTACTCTTGTGGGATGTGGACTTTTGAGTCAACAATGATGTTCTGATTATTTCTTGTCGTTCTAATGATTTCTTTTGGGGCAAAAAGTTTCAATGACACTGCAAATAAGTTTCTGTCACAATGTAGTTTATGAGCAACCCAAGAGGTTATGAACGGGATGTTTAATTGTTGTCAATGATCTCCTCCTGTATGTTTTGTCCAGAGATCTCTTTGGAAGCTTTCATTCTCTCCTGCTTGTTCTGATGATTATGTTTCTCTCAGAAATTTCGTGTTTTAAGTAATGAAACGGTTATGTCTGATAACAGAGCTCAGATGGGGATATTATAGACTGCGTTCACATGTCTCATCAGCCAGCTTTTGATCACCCTTTCCTCAAAGATCACAAGATTCAGGTTCATTTCAGTTTTATCAAGTCTTGAGTTTGCTTAGATTGCTGTCACTGTTGTTATCTTATTGGGCTATTCTGGTTCGTAATTATTAGATGAGGCCTAGCTATCATCCAGAAGGGCTATTTGATGAGAACAAGGTCTCTACAACTGTGAAAGAACGAACAAACCCGATCACACAGCTGTGGCACGCCAACGGTAAATGCCCGGAGGGTACTATTCCCATAAGAAGAACAAAACAAGATGATGTATTGAGAGCTAGCTCAGTGAAAAGATACGGTAGGAAAGGTGCTCGACAAATTCCCAAACCCAGGTCTGCGGATCCTGATCTTATTTATCAAAGTGGGCACCAGGTAAAGTATTCTGCTTTTCTTTCCCCTTTAGAGGGATAAAGGAGCTTTGCTCTTTTGCTTTGTTGAAATTTGCAAATGCTTTACTTGGTTAAAGTCTTTTTTCAGGCATTCAAACTGACTCATCTTGATTGAAATCCTTGCTATTATACCAAACAGCAAAAAACGGATGTTAACATCTCAAATAGATCCAATTTAAGACATTGTTTTTTAAGTCTCTCAATGATCTTAATCTTTACTCCTGTTTTGGTTATTTATGTTTTGGGTTGATCAGCATGCAATAGCTTATGTGGAGGGGGACAAGTACTTTGGAGCAAAAGCAACCATTAATGTGTGGGAACCTAAGATACAGCAACCTAACGAGTTCAGCTTGTCCCAGTTATGGATTCTTGGAGGTTCTTTTGGTCAAGATCTTAACAGCATTGAAGCTGGTTGGCAGGTATTACTACAGAAATAATCATTTTAGTAATGGAAACAAATGTCTGATCCAGCTTTCATACAATATCACCCCTTTGTTTTGAATATTGAACTTGGATCCGTGTACAGGTCAGTCCAGATCTATATGGTGATAACAACACCAGGCTTTTCACTTACTGGACTGTAAGCTCCCAAATTATTATATTCCCCTGAGTTCTGTTGTTGGTACTTACTAGTTTCGAAAGGATTTTTCTCAAATTCAACAATTCTCTTGAAAAAAACTTTGTAGAGTGATGCATACCAAGCTACTGGCTGCTATAATCTTCTTTGCTCAGGCTTTATTCAAATCAACAGTGAGATAGCAATGGGTGCAAGCATCTCTCCTGTGTCTGCATACAGAAACTCTCAGTACGATATCAGTATACTTATCTGGAAGGTAAAATAGCCAACTTGCTCACTCTCTGCTCTAGGTTAAGCGACAATATCCAAGTTTTTTAGTTCGTTCTGGCTAATACTGCTGAATTTGCATGTGAACCTTAACGTTGCTGTTCTTGCTAAGTTAGATTTGAAGTAGTAACTTGATGGTGCAGATACTGGGAATCTTCGATTATCTTCTGATCACTTCTTTGAACGTGTTTAAACTTTAATGATAAATACCGGTAACAATTGCTTTTCAACTGTAATCTATGCTATTAAACTGTAATAGTAATCTGTTGGGTATGTAGGATCCAAAGGAGGGGCACTGGTGGATGCAATTTGGCAATAACTACGTGTTGGGATATTGGCCTTCATTCCTGTTCTCATACTTAGCAGACAGTGCTTCCATGATTGAGTGGGGTGGTGAAGTGGTGAACTCAGAGTCAGGTGGTCAGCACACTTCTACACAAATGGGAAGTGGACATTTCCCTGAAGAAGGGTTTGGAAAATCAAGTTACTTCAGGAATATTCAGGTCGTTGATGATTCCAACAACCTTAAAGCCCCTAAAGACCTTGGTACCTTCACTGAGCAGTCTAACTGCTACGATGTTCAAACTGGCAACAATGGGGATTGGGGCCATTACTTTTACTATGGAGGCCCTGGTAAAAACCCTAATTGCCCTTGAAGATGAAAATGAAAGAAACTCTCTTATGTATCATATTCAATGTACTAAAAATGCCCTTTGGTGTATAACATCTTTTTCTTAATTTTTACTGTTAGGTTGTGTTAGTGACATGTGACCCTCCCTCTGTGTAGTGGGAAGTTTTGACTCTGTATTACGAAAAGATTCCCTCCCCAACCATCTAAGTGGTTGGAGATGTGGCCAAGTTTCTTAAAAGCTGAAAGAAACAGGCCTCTGTTACTTTCTCTCTGTAATGTAATCTATTTGCCTGTTAACTGTAAACTCCTTTCTTGGAGTTGCGCGCTGCAGTTACTTTCCCCTGTCCTAGTACTTGTACAAACCTTTGTTAATTCCTTACTGTTGTTCAATACCTATTCATTTATCTTTCTGCAATTTCCCCTGCTTTCCTTGCAATATATTGTGTTGCAGGAAAAGGATGAGAGAGTGGCTGACTAGTGTTTGATCGAATGCATATTTATTGTTTGAGAAGGATATGACAAGACGGTGCTTTGAGTGGATGACATTATTATGTCAACTACCTTGGAATGCATACCGTTAAACAAGTTGATATATATGTATGGGTGCATGTGACTCCACTTTTGGTCCTTATGCATGTGACTCCATTTTTGTTCTTGCAGTCTTTGTCAACTGTCAATTAATACTATGTAATAGTATGAGATCAACAAAACCAAAAGCCAAGTCCAGACTTGAGAGTGTGTTGGACAAAGATTTGGACATATCAGAAACAAGAAAAGTAATTGATGAAACTTTGCCTTGTCGTCTAAAAACATGTAAGCATTGTTCTGCCGAAGTTTTCGGGTTGAACACTGACTAAAAGGGCATCATGAGGTCTGTGGTTTCAGGGAGGGCACCAAAAGAACTTCCTCAGATAACGCTCTTTTATAAAGCTTTAACCTTAGCAAAAGGGACCATTTGGTTGGTCTCACTTGCCATTATCAAAAGGTCCATTAGAATTTTGAGCTGTTCATGATGTCTTGATGTGGTTAATCATTTTCAATTAACTAACCACAATGGTTGTGCGTAGAATTCAAATCCCGCCTTCTCTTTAAAAGCTTCACATGGCGATCATTGCTCCTGTTTTTAATCTGTACTTTGATCTGAATGTTGACTTCACAGTCCGTGTTAGAACAGTAAATCTGTACATCACATTCAAAAGGTGATCTTGATAAGGATTTTGAGTACTGCTACGTCATCTAGGAAATGGATTATCTTGAGTTCTACATAAACTGTAAACTGTCTTGAAACTTGGAAAAGACATGTTTTGAGTTGAAAGTCGAGGCATATCGTGTTCTCCTAACCCGTTAGCTTGTTCTTCCAACATTTTTTGTCTGGTTGCTGGTTGATCCATCTATCCCGGCAAGGACATGATTGCTTCTGTTTGTTCTTGTGCAGTAGTGAGTTTCTCAGATATAAGTTTTTCAAAGGAAATACATATGTGACAGATTGAACCAACAAAAGATGTTCTGAGAAAAGACTGAAAGTCTCCCTCTCTTACACTGTTTCTCATACTGTGGAGCACTGGAGTGTGGAGCTCAGCAATTCTCAAACCTAATCGATTAAACACCGAACCGGACATGAGAGACCCTAAAGTAGTTAAGACTTTTTTTACTTCTTTCGTCTTCTTCCTTAGCTCCGTTGGCTACTAAACCTTCAGCTCCTATCTGAAACTCAATTACTGGGTTTCAGGACGTCAAACCCATTTCCTTGTTAACCCATGTGTACTCAGACTGGCTTCTTTGGACTGAAACCTCCAGCTCCTAACTGAAACCCAATTACTGGGTTTCAGGACTTCAACCCATTTCCTTGTTAACCCCTGTGCACTCAGAATGGTTTCTTTGTACTGAATTCAGACCATCGTGTTAATGCCTCACTTCACTCAAGTGGGTAAAATTCATTTCCACTTCCTTCTGCATTGCTTTACTTCAACTTTTTCTTGAAAAATAAATCTTTTTTTTTTGGGTCATTGGAGAGAGGGTCAATTTATCTACTTTCTGCAAATTTCAGGCACCCTTTTTAACTGTTGTGAGTTTGGCTTCTGTGGATATTGAATTGGAGGCCTTGGAGGATTTACAGGAACTTCTGCAAAGAAGGATGTTTAAATCGTGTCCTGTCTCATCCCTTACATTTAGTTGGAATTTCCGTTTTCAGTTGGATCTTCACCAGAAAATGGCTCCATATATGTTGGATGGGCCTTCTCAGCTGCATATACTTTGTCGTTTTCTCTCACCATTGGCTGCCTGTATTAGGCCACAACATTGTTGGTTTGGCAGTTACAATGGCTTCTGCTAGCATCCTATTCACTCGTGCTTCGGTGGAGAACACAATGGCAAAGTTCAAGTATGCATATGAATGGATTCCTTTGTCAATCAACAGTTTTTTACTCTATACATCTGAATGATGAACTAGTTTTTCTTCGTCATAACCTGTTATTCAACTGCATAACTCTTAAACTAAAAAGATCAGATTTTGGCATACCTTCTGTTATTGGGATTTTTTGAAACCACTTGTATGCCCCTATCATGTTGGATAAAAGGGGGCATCAGTTATCCATGTACAAAACAAAAGAAACAACCTTTAACATTGATCTTGGACTGTTTGTGTCTCTTCAGATACTTCTAAATGTCCTCGGACTAACCCGTGAATGCAATCGCTCAGAAGGACCAACCCGTGAATGCAAGTAAAAGAAAAGGCAAAGAATCACAAAAAGGCATAAGAACATGTTTCATGATGTTGAAAGGATCTAATGAGAAATTATGTATAAAAGTTATATTCCAAAATCAAATGATATTCAGCAAAAAGACTATCGCATTGCTACAGAAAAAAAACTTTCTTCAGTGTTTCTGCTCCCCTTCACAAGTCCAACCAGAAGCAATCAAAGCACCTTTTTTGTCCCTCCTAACTATCAAAATTAAGATCTTCCTTTCATTCTGAATCACTTCCAGTACTTCCCATTGCCTTCAATCCTCTTGGTTTCTGCATTAATTAACCACCAAAATCAATAAGAATATCTGTGAAGCAAAAAAAACCAAACCTGAACACTTTCTTTATCAACATTCGTGCAGAATCATACACACTAAACAATCTTCATGACTGTATAATAATCCAAAGAGTGAATTTTGCACCTTCTTGGAAGTCTTTTTCTCTCTTACTTCATATCTCTCTTGACACAAATCTGATAACCATGCACCTGGACTAACCAACTGCAAGCATAAACAAATCCTAAGCAAACATTAATGTGTAAAAAAACTTGATCAAAAACTTTCCTAAAGGACAATAAGGAGGACTTACAAGTATAGTCTTTTGGATCATTTTGGCTCTTTTTTTAGGTCTTTGAGGAGGCTTGCATCCTTTCATGGCCATGAAGTCCTCTTCCTTCTCTTTGTTAGACAATGTTATAAACAGTCTAGGCCAAGAAAGAGTTTTATCTTCCTTCACATTTTCCATCAAAACCTTGCCACTATCATCCAATACCAGTGATCCCCTTGTTGTATAATATCGATCTTCCTTCTCCGGTGACAACACTGATGGCTTCCTATTGTTCATTGACAAATCGGAGTTCCTAAAATTCAAACAGAAAATTCTTTCCAACTTCATCTCAGATTTTGAGAAGCAATGAAGCTAGAGATAAGAATAAAGAAAATTTCTCATCAAAGAATCAGTACGTCAACCAGAAAATTCTCAACTTGCTGGGTTCATTTTCCTACATTGTTGCATCAATAGGACCAAGTTATAAAGCTTCCATTCTTACTTCCACACAAAAATGAGACAATCATAATATTTCAGGTATCTGTGTAGTTCCAGGAAAGAAATTTCCTTGCCTGATGTCTTCGGCAGTTAGAAATGAACAATAAGAACTCCAAAAGGAAGACAACTTACGTTTAATCTTTTACCAGACACACATTCTCAAAACAAAAAGATTCCTGTTTGTGGACCAGGGTTTCAGCATTCTTACTTGGCGTGCCGAGAAAGAGATTCCTTATCAGCAGTAACAACCCGAGATGTGAGCCTCTTCTTCGGCAGTGAATTGGTTGGTTTGGATTTGTTGCCCAAGTTTTGATCTCTTTTCATCTTCACACATCTAAGCCTCTTTTTGGTACCCCATTGTAACACAAAATCAGTATCTGCACTTCTTTGATTCTTCTTATCCTTCTCCATTGTCTCTCCTTCTCTGCAAGTTTCTAAGCCAGGTTAAGCGTAGATTTGCTAGAAATTAAATGGAATGACTATCACTACAAACACGTCATTCTTACTGTACCGAAAGAGCACGAAAAACTAAATGAAATTGAATTTATTTCCTCAAAAAAGAACCCAAAAAATAACTTTATTTCCATTTCTTGAAGCAGAACATGAGTTGGAACTGAAGAGAAATCAAGTAAAGTGACAGGAAAAAGAGGGAAATATTTGGATGTTTCCCAGGAAAATACGCAGAAAAAGAGATTCTGGAAAAGATAGTAACTCGACCCAAGATCTAGTGTGAATGCAAAAGAAGCTAAAACAATATCATCATTCATAATCCTGCACTTGGAAATTACAAGGTAAATGAATAAGTCAATCAATCACAAACAGAAAATAAACCTAATACACAGCCTTTTACAGAGTAAATAACAAGAGCAAGACAGGATTCAGTATCCTCCAAAATTCTATTCTCATGCAAGCCTGAAACAATCAAAAGATGGAAACACATTGGCAGAGATTACATGTGGAGATTTGATCACATTACACAGTTGAGCAAGTAGCAACAGCAACAGCAGCAAAAATTGGAAAGATTTGAGTGTTTTGTTTGGTTTGGAAGAAAATGATGAAAATTTCCAGGAAATTAGTGAGTGCAAAGATGATAGAATTGAGGGTCTGTTAGCATTTTTGAGTCAGGTGAGTAATAACTTAAAAAGATCGGCCCTTTTACTTACCTGTTGGCTGCAGTTATCTTCACCAGAGCTCTCTCACTTCTCTCTTTATGTCCTTTACCTAGCCTTGCTTCTCTTGACTTTTTAGTTGGGATTTTCATTTTTAGTTATTTTCACATTTAATAATGGCCGTTTGATGTCAAACTGACGGCTTGATGAATTTCCCTCCAACCGGGGGCCTTGGTTGCTTCAAGATAGGATTAGTTCCTCTTAGACACGTGACATGAGCTTAAGGTACGGACTGTGTGTCTCATCATCTTCCCCTCCTCCCCGAGAAGAATTTGCTGCATGATGTCTGCAAATCACAAAAGTTTGCTCCTTTATCTTGGAAAAGAACACAACTTCGGATGCTTTGTGTTTGGATAGGACAGTACTATGGTGGTGTGTGGAATTTTATTAAAGTTCTCATCTTTAAGAACTGAATAGCAATTCTTTCTCTTTCTGTTCTGGTGGATTCCTTGACTAAATTGGATTTGATTTGATGTGAGTTCTTCCTCCAATCTTTGTCAATTTGAAGGAACTTGAAACTTCTGGTTATGTTTTTACCCAATAATTTCATCTTCTAAATTAATTTATCCTTGAAAGTATTGAACTTTGTCATTTATGTGAAGACGAGCACCTTCTGTCATTTTGTTCAGAATTCACACCAGAAGCAACTACTTTTTTCCTGGGAAGAGTTGGTTAACTAATGTTAATCGTCTTGAACACAGTTACTGTCTAAATGTTTTAAAAGGGGTGGTTTTGGAGCAATTTTGCCTAGTTAACCTTTTCTGACTCCAGCAAGGAACACAGAAGTCTGTGTTGTTGGGTGAGCTAACTACTAGATCTCGAGATGTCTCCAACCTCCATTATCATATCAGACGAACCACCTAAAAAGCAAGATAGACATACTCATCACCTTTCTTCATAGCCAAAAAGTCTCACCAAAGCTTCCTTTCTTGTGTAACCATTGGTTCTAATCATCATCATCATCCCTATCTTTTTGTGATGCTAACCTGCTTGACTTAGTTCAAATTTCCCCAACGATCAGGTTGTTCTAAGAAAGGCAGTGCACACCGTTGGTTTTAAATTTTTTGATATTCCATATGCATGTATTGGCCCACTTCTTCTTTTTTCATTAACAAGGGGGTCAGGAGTAATCATATGTTCCGAGCTTCCTTTTTCAATTATTGAGTTGGCAGCTCCATGTTTTTGTTCTACCTTTGATGTGTACTTGTCCTAGTTGTTGATTTTCTTGAACATTTTGGTGGGCTCAAGTCAGGCTGGTTCTTCCATCTTGTTTGGATTCAAAGTTCAGGCTTTATTCATTCACACTCAATTCTGTCCAGCCTTAATGTGAATGCTTGGGAATGTTTTGATGACAACTTTTACAGCTACCCTTCTTCAACCTTTGACATGACTTAACCTAGAACTTACTGACCACTTGAATGCAACATCTAATTTGCAATGAAAATGAAGCAAAGACACGAACTACATGGTAAAGTTCATTTGATGTAGACCACACAACTTCTTGTTAGGCAAAGTTATGTATGTACTCCTGTTTAACCTACTTGTTTTGTAAGCCAAGTTGGCATTAACTCGAATCCTTAATTGGGTTATTGGAGTAAGCACTTCCTGCTAAACTTGAAAAGAAGATCATTGGATTGAATGTACTTTCGCATCAAATTCCCACGAAACGGTTCCTTTCAGAGTTACATCACTATAATTCTTTATTGGGAATGCATTATACAGCAGCTACATAATTAGACTCTTTCTTTTGCTGCTGCTAAAAGTCAGGCTTCCATGTATGTGATATCAGTAACCTTTGGCTCATCCAAAACATTACAGTTTTATCAGTAATAATATCTTAGTTCCTAGTCTTTGAATGCATTTTCTCAATGGTTTTTATCAGTAAGACCAAGCCTTGTTTTGTTCTGATATTATTGACTCTTCGTTAATGCAATGGACTCCTGTTCATGAAATTGCTACTCTGTGGCTCTAGAGACCAATAAAATAAAGATATGTCCTAACAATGCACGTGTACCCAGCACATGTTAGGTTAGCCTTGGGAATCCTCAATCAACACATCCTTAGAAACTGTCACTCATTACATCACAGAACAGCTCATTTCTCTCAAATCTTCTGCAGCTTTCTTATGTCTCAACAACTATTGGGGAGTAGGGTTGATGAAAGAAAAAGCATTGGTAAGTTACCAAAGTACAAAATTGATCTGGCAAGTAAAAATTACTCTTTAATATTTTTAAAAATTTTAAATTAATATTTATCTTTATTTATAATATTATATTAAATTTTAATAAAACAAAATTTTAATAAATCAGTCATTAATTTAGGTTTTATTATGTTTTAATTAAGTATATCAAATATTGGTATAATCTTTAAAAAAATGGTTAAAGATGTAATTTTTTTTTAATATTTTACATAAAATTTATATTTATATTTATTAATTCATTCATACTTAATTTTTTTATTTGCAACAATATAGGAAAAAAATGTACACACTTCCAAAAACAGCAGATGAGACAGGCTGACAGCAAAAGGTGGTGGCCCACAAAAGACAGACCTTGTTGCCAGCTGTATCTTATGGTTCACCATTGTCCTTGCCACCCTGTCTTAACTCCACCCCCTCTACTTTCTCTCTCTAAAAAGACTCCATTTTAAGCTTTCTTTTTTTGCCTTTCTTTTTTTTTTTTTGGGGCTTCCTCTCCTCTATATATACCCACCACCCGTTAAGCCTTAAACCATTGCTCTACTCTAATTGCTTCTCTGCCTTTCCACTCTCATCACATAAAGAACTCATCTCTGAGAGGGGTTGTAATTGCAGAGCACCATTTCTTCCTTTCAAAAGCTATTGCCTTTTTCTTGAAAGATTAAGAAGAGAAGATGGAGGCAATGAAGATGAATCTTTTCGTTGTGTTGATGGTTGTGTTGATGGCTTTCGCCACCATGCAGAAGGCGGCAGCGGCTGAAGCACCGGCTCCGAGCCCAACGTCAGATGCCTCTGTCTTTGTTCCCACATTTGTTGCATCATTTGCTGCTATTGCTTTTGGCTTCTTCTTTTGAGTCAATTCTCATTATGTAATATGGTTTTTTCATTCGTCTCCGTTACCCATTTCTTCTCTCTTTAGGGATCACTGTCTGTGGTCTTTTTTCTTCCTTTCAATCTCTCCTTTTTGCTTAGGTTCTTTCAGGGACTTTTGAGAGATATATTAGTAAGAAAGAGGATATGGGTTGGGGCTATTTTTCATTTTCTCTTCTTCTTGTTGCTAATTTTAATTTTTATTGATGTATTGGAGTGTGATTTATGTGTTTGATGGCTTCTGTATTCTATTTATGATGACCCATATGTGTATAGTTCTTGCTTCATTTTTTAATCGGATGTGGTTTGGATCATATGTTTAATAAGGGGAGGGATGGATTATCCATTGATGTATCTTACCTGGGTTTGAGCTTCTCTTACATGTACTTGTGATTTATTGTAGTAATAAATCTTGTTCTTTTTAGTTAATCTTCTATTCCCTCTTCACAAATTTGTCCTCTTCATTACATGAATGAATGAATTCTAAAGGTTAAAGCTTTGTTGTTATTGTGGGGATGTAGTTAAACATTGTGAAGTCGAAAGTTCTAAAGGGTGATGGTTGCTGGAAGGGCCTACAATGAGAAGGATAGATATGTAGTCTCATACACGTATCAGAAACAAGGGAGAATTGAAAACAGAAGATGCATTAGGATTTGAGTTTAAATGGTGAATCTGTAGATAAATCCAGGAACGGGATTCGTATGCAAAGAAAGGTTCTGCGGAGTTACAATGGCCATTAGCTTTTCCTGATTCGAGTGCCAGAGTTTCAGGCAAATGGATGCCATAACCAAAGAGTATATCATTAGGATTTGGTTGGCTTTCCATCAGGAATGATGAATGTCTTGTTGCACTCTTCTATTCTTTTTTTTTTTTAATACAATGGAAGTTAAACTAATACACCATCACAGCGAACTAACGCCAGGATCGGCTATACATAGCTCCTTGCTTATCCCTGTGATAGAGTGCTCGAGTAGACAGTGAAGGTTCCTGAAGAAAATGGACGCTTGGACGGGCCGTGAGGGCTAGGGCAGCCATACTGTCTACGCTCTGATTCTAAGGAACTAGTACCCGTACCAGTTGCAGTCACTATCTGAGATGCCCTACAATGACACCCCATCTCAATCCTGCCGACTCTTACTTTCTCATTTTCTGACCACACAGGGTGGCTGTTGTCATTTATATCTTTCTCTATTCTATTAAATATTAATGAATGGATGGATAGAGAGCATGATGGATGAGGGGAGAGAGAACCAGGATAACACAAGGTGAATTGATCTCGTGAATTGATCCCTGGTTTTCTTCGAAGAAGAAGAGAAGCTGCCAGATGACCACTTTGAACTTGAAAGACAAGACTGGTAGTGAATTTGGCCTGATATTGACAGTTCCAAGATTGACAGAATTTCTCTGTTAAATCAACACCTGTCTCTGTTCTCTTAATGGTTTCAAATCATGTGCTTGAGGGTATCATATCCACTTGCGCCTAACATTTTACCTCTACCAACAATTAACGAATAGGACAAGCTGATATGTTTGATTTTAGCTCTAAACCTCCTATTCATTCAAAAGGTTTACCCAACCTTAGCTGATGGAGAGGATGTTAGAAATCTTAAGAGAATTAAGAGCAGGTGCGATGCGAACTTGTTAACAAATGGCACATGCTTAATGGGGCCAAGAATGTGATGCTCATCCTTTTAAAGCAGTTCCTGAGCTTTCTAAATCTCACTAATTGTACTGAGCACTGAATTTGGCACTAACTCATTGATTAATGTGGCAATGAATGATTCATTAAACAAAGAACATCCATAATGTTTTTGACACGTAGAATCAATCAACCAAGACTAAGAAAAAGTTTATAGAACATAATAATTTGGCTTGGACAACATCGTAGGCGTTGCACATTGGAATCTTTCAAAGGTATTAATTATTATAAGTGGCTTGGTGGTGGCCTAAAGCTTTGTTTATACGCCTACACCTGGAAAAGGCAAAATAGCAGCAAGAGCAGCACATGACTTTCTTTTTCACTTTGTTCCCTGACGTGATGTATAGTGGGGTTAGCGAATCAGCTGTGACCGCCAAGTCGTCTTCTTGTGCAGAGTGTGGCTTTAGGCAATCTGGTCATTGATGGTGTTTAGTTGCGATACTCCAAACTTCATTATGTTTTGGAATACTCACCGAATATCACGTGAAGTCATTGAATGCCTCTTGTAATTGAATGACCTAGGTTCTGGCAACTAGCAAGTCGCTGCTCCTCCTCCAATTTCAAGAACAAAAGTTTCTATTTTTCCTCATGCTTTCCACATTTGTGTCTATGTTGTGCCTTGTTGAACCAGATGCTTTCTCGAGATAATTTTACACTATGAAAAGTCAGTTTCTATAAAGAAAACAAAACTCATGTTTGGAGCATTTTACTGAAAACAATGTCTGATATGGCTTACATATTCAAGATAAAGAGGACCACCAGAAGTGCAGAGAACTCCTGACAAGCATCAGCTCATGCTTGACAATGCAAAGTTATATGCAATACCCAAAAATCAAACAGAGGTGTTCAAGACGACAATGATTTCATACTAATTGACACTCATGTACAAGCTAGTAAGGCAAAAACAATGTATCCAAACAGAAATCCATTGAGCACATACATACATCCCCTTGCAAACAACAGCATTACAGGGAAAAAGGTCCTGAGATAATTCATTTAAAAGACTAGTATACAGTAATAAGAAGATGAGAAAAAGACTACAAAACTGAAATGCTACGAAAACTGGTGGTTAACCTACCAGGGTTCATGTTGTCTCACCTGAATATAATCTACACCTCATGCCTCTCTACACCAATCTATAGGCTGTCCTATTCATTTACATTTTCGCATTTGCTGCGGTCATAACTTTATCAGTTAGATCACTGTTTCTTCGGGCACTGTCTCAGTTTTTTCCTGCAGTTTCTAAAGGAATCGTAGATAATCTGCGAGCTAGAATAATCTTACATAAATTATGCTTTATGGTACACTAATATATGAAGCAGACTTGACTGGGCAGTTAATGCGGTTCCTCTGATAATTGTCTACCCTTGGATGGAAAAAGAACAAGCCATTCAGTGCTGTCTTACACCTTTGACTTGTCAGGATGAGAAGATAGTTGCTTGTCAGCAAAATGAAGCAGCCTTCTGAGTCTCAAAACCATATCACAGTGAAAAGGCAAAGCAGTTCGTCGCTCCATATATGCTGGGCTCACAGTCATCCATGACAAGGCATGAAGCTCTGCTGCAACAGACTCGAGAATCAAGTGTGTCTCAATCTCAAAATCTTTAGCATCTGAACTTAAAGATCGTCCTTGCTTCACAGTCCCCCTAAAAGATCTTTCCTGGGCAATATTGTTACCTCCATAATAATCAACGAGACTCACTGAAAGAACTGAAGGCCACTCTTCTCCTAAATTGTTCCTACAGTCTTTTCTCATGGATGGTACAGCTTTGGAAACTACAAAACCAGTTGACAGGGGAAGCGCTGCGCCCTTACTGTGAAGGAGATGTGCAAGTGGTGGGGACTCTGCAGTGAGGCATGTTGGTAACTGGAGAGGTGTCGGAGGGAGAAAGCGCATGCTGGGTGATGGAATTAAAACGTAAGATGCAGAAGTTGATCCAAGAGATTTTACAGGGGTGAAGCCTTCCAGATACCCTGATGCACTGATGCCATTGCCACTTTGGGTTCCTACTGCACAGCATTCATAATTCATTAGTTGTGTAGTTACAATTTCTAGGTCCAATACAAGTAACTGGAGGTAACAAGCTTTCAAAAAATATTGTAGTACACCTACAAACTAGAATAATCATCTTAGATACCTGTGACCAACAACTCTATGAAACATCACCACAAATATTTAATGCAAACAACCAACTAAAAGAACAGTGTTTACCACCATGACTTTGCAAGTACTTGGCTAGCACAATAATGACCCAGTAGAAGAACACCTAAGACTAGCTATTTCACTTCAAATTCTTTCAAATATAGCAAGATCTTAACTAGTCACATAATGATTGATAAATCATGATGCCAATGGCAACAAGGACAATTAGTTCATAAGTCAATCCAAACTATATGACATCCAATTCAGGTCAAACAATGTCAAAATCAAAAGGGAAACTGAATAAGAACAACTTAAATGAGGATGAACAGGAAAATGATAGTTTACCAGGCGATGGTGAATCTGCTTGAAACACAAGATGCAAAGAATGGTCAATTGAAATCGAAACAAAACTTATGCTTTGCACCCACTGAAGCATCCCCCTAGAATTGTCAACCACTGTGTGACCACCCATCAGCTGCTTTCTTCCAGAAGGTTGTCCCAACCCACCCTTCATAAAGCTAGAAGATTTTGAATGAGGACTGTAGAGTGGATTTGGTGAAGAGGGTAAAGCTCTCTCTGGAATTAAACTCATTTCCTGCTGCTGCAAGGTAGCCCCATTACCAGTTGCAGGCATCCCTTCAGGCATAGATCTTCGAAGTTGTAAAGGCCATTTTTTCACCTCAGAACCCCCAACTGAGTAAATGGCTTTCTGCCATTCTGTTAACCACATAGCCAGGGATAAGCATAAATAAAGTTAAATTGTAACTGTCCCAGCTTGCAATGCATTCGATTTAAAAGAAGTTGCCAACTGTACTACAAAAGTAGCTAACTTTCTATTAAGTTATTGAAATCAAATAAACACAGATTAAAACAAAGGTAGTCAACGCACCTAGGTACTCGAGCTCAAAGAAACTTCCAATGCGTGTAATTACAAAATCTCTAGGCTTCACCCCACCAACATCAGGTGATGAGGATGCCTGAAGTATTTGACAGCCTTGCTGCAGAACTTGTACAAGAAGACATTGCAAACCCTTTGTGTCTTGCCGACTGCTAATTCCACCAAAAGGGAATATATGGCTGTCAAGCAATTCTCCCCTTGCATCTGTCCATATGCATACTAGCCAACGCCAATCCTCAGTCCATCCATAGCAACAGTGCAGGCTAGGAAGGGACTTTAGGTAGCTAGATCCAAATCCGTCTGAGTCAGCTCCATCAAGCTGAGAGCCTGATCCAGTATCTGCACTCCCTGCTGAGCTTGCGCTTTGCATATATCCTCCACTACTTTCATCAGACATCTTCAAAGACTCCGATGCTAAATTACCAAAAGCAGTTGGTGAAACTGCACGTTCCAAGGAACCAGGTTCGGACAGAATAAAAAGTGGTTCAAACATGTAGCGAGTTTCTTCTTGAAGGAAAAAATCACCATTTCTGTTTGGATCACAGTTTAACCCTGCAGTCCTTGTTGTCTGCCAGGAATTATCCCAAGTGCCAGGCCTCAAACTAGCATCAATTTCACCCTCCCTTGGAAGGGAGGGTCCTCCAATTCGTGGACCAACACAGTCCTTCCACATTGCTGAAATCGGGGCCATCTGTGTCAATGTTGACTGTGATCTAGAAGATATTAAAGATGAATTGGCATCATT
Source organism: Erythroxylum williamsii (assembly GCA_027564335.1). Taxonomy (NCBI): domain Eukaryota; kingdom Viridiplantae; phylum Streptophyta; class Magnoliopsida; order Malpighiales; family Erythroxylaceae; genus Erythroxylum; species Erythroxylum williamsii. The sequence continues at coordinate 308,252 of JANITW010000003.1, forward strand.
TGAAGATCTCTTTGACATACGCCGAGCCTTGTTGTAGACAGTGAAGGCAGTCTCTTTGAGAATGACGAGTTCATTAAGAGCTGGACTAGTAACTCTAAAAATGGCATCAACAGTCACAATTTGCAATACCACTTTTGGGACACTAAACCCTGAGAGTACCAGAACATTTGATGTTGATGCTTCATCCACTGCAGCTGAGCAGCTTAATGCCTTTCCAACCTGACTTTGGGACATAACTTTCCGTTCTTTGTCGGAGTGTGAAACAATTGATCCAATAGCAATAGAGCATCCAATGACGGTTTGCAGAACAGCAGTAGGTTCAGGGAATGGGCAAACAACATAGATAACCTAAATACAAAACACCAACAGCATAAGCGAGTAGAAATCGGCTAGCAAAAAGAACCCTTCTCATTACCAAAAAGCACCATTTTATAAGAAAAAGCCATAATAACAAACATTGTTCTGATAAAAAAGCCACCAACACCTGCAATGCTAAATTATGTAAGGACAAGACATTTTCTTATTCTTGTAGATATTATCTGATTTTTGCATAACTAAAAAAATCAGAATAACTAGGAAACATATCTTAACAAGTAGTAAAAATAAAAATACGAGGTCTCACATACCGTACAAGGACCTCCATTTCCTTCTTTTGGACCAGTTGACAGGCATGGTCCAAATTTTAAAGATTTGATAGCCTTCGAAAGAGACTTAAGATAGCTTGTCAGATCCCAGCCATTGGAGAGTGAGAGAAAGTAGTCACTTATTGACCCTACAAGCGATGCATTACTGCTTTCTATCTTCATTGATTGAGGGCAATCAAGTAGCACAAAACCAGCAGATGATGACTTTCCTGTGTCTATGTCCATCTGGTTTCCAGCATTTTGTGGTGAATGAGTTCCTAGTTTACATGTCTCGTAAACTGGATAAAAACCCACATTAAGATTCAGCTTCCTTGAAACATAATGATTTTGGACAAGAAAGAGATATAAAAAGAACAAAAATCTTGTGTATCACAATAACAAAGCTTCTTCTGTCATAACTATCAGCTTAAACTTTAAATCTATGAGTGCACAGCACAATTATGTGAAGCACGGGTCAAAATGTTATCTGTTGTGCATAAAACTTCAGTTGATAGCATCCACACCCAAAAAGAACACACAGGTCAGACTACAAAATGATTGGCAGCTATCCTAACCTTGAATTCAGAAGGCCAAAATCCAACTACAACTAGAGCCTATTTCTTACAGACATATAAATACAACTAAAGCGTACAAAAACACTCACCAGTTCCAAGTTGTTGGAAAAAATCACCAGCAGCTGAAGTAAGAGGATCAATGTCTGGACATATTACATAGTAACTGATCTGCAATTATCAACGACCAATAGATTTACAACACTGTCAATGAGGGAACCGAACTCTAAAACTCATAAAGCAGTGGTAAATAAAGGATGAATCAGTTGGAATATCAACATTTATGAACGAAATTGATTCAGGAATCTTACAGGTTTTGGCAAAGCATATGGTTCAAAAGGAGCTTTCTCCCATAGTTGCAAAGAGCTTGCCGATGTCTTAAGCCAGTCATCCTGGTACCTATATTATATGCAATAAGTTGGAACGGGACAATCCAATTAGTAAAGTTAAATGCCAAAAGGCTAACATTTACACCTGGGTTGGACTAAAATGACTTCAACTATTAATGTGAACACGTCTATAATGGATTGTATGCTGCAGCCAAAACAAGGATAGGAATTCTAGGCAGTGAAGATAATACGCCAGAGATTAAAATTGTCTATAGATGAATTGCTAGTAATCTAAGAAAACAGAGACACATGACCAGAAAAATAAGAAATTGAAAAGCAGAATTTTAGGTTGTACTATAATATATGAACAAAAAGATTACTTCCAACAAGGCATGATGTGAAAATTGCACTAGTTTAGATGCATACCCAACAAGTAGAGCAGGGGATGGAAGGACAAGAAGTGTTGGCCTCAAGTGCTCCAAGTCCATGTCTTGGTTTGATCTTTTATGGCCTGTCTCATCTGATTTGATTTCAGCCGCACAAAAGGACAGTTCAAAGGTCACAAAAAAAACCATAGAGTTGAAACTTTCAAGAATCCAACATACATCAAGGACATGCATTACCATACCTTTAAGGCAAGATGATCCGGCAGCAGAAGATGGGGCAGGGCTCATTGGTTCAATCACAGAAAATGTTCCAGTGCTTGACAAATCTTTGCATTCACTTAGAGTAGACTCAGAAAAAGATCCATCACATATGCTTGCTCCATCAACTGACTGACTCCGACCTCGGCACCAATCAACTACAGTTAATGGACCATCCAAGTTCGCAAAAGCAGATTTCAAAGCTGTTTTGATCTCAGATTGCAGCAAACTAAGCACAGAGGAAGCGAGAATCTGTGAAGCAGAACAACATGGACTATGGTCATCACAATATGAGAAGCAAAACATCATCATCTATTTGGAAATCATTAAGAATCAACGCAAAAGAAAGTGTATCTTACTTCAGCAGAAAGTGGATCTGCTAATTCTGCCCCAGATATGTCCAGGCAATGACAAGATGCTAAAGTACCTCCGCATCCCGCATGGACTGTGGATGGTCCACAACAGAACTCACGCCTCCAATGCTCTTGTAATGCTAGCCAACCATAAGGACCATCACACCGCTCTGCATCCAGAGCTACGTCAACAAATGAAGTAGCTTGCTGGACAAGAAATGGTAAGGCATCAAGTAGCTCCTGCAGTGGCCGTCTTTGGCCATACGAAAGGATTCCTTCATCATTGAATGAATGATAAGACAGGGATGTGCTAACATCAATACTCGGTGTAGCAGGCTTTGTAACTTTCGGAGCTGCAACAGAGCGCCAAACACCTGCAGGAGCATTCAGGTGCCCGTCTAGTAATGCCCCATCAATATCGCCAGCTATTCTGACTGGTATTGTCTCTTTCTTCTTCACCTCATACCTGTTAGATAAATTGTCTGTCATAGTACTAGCATCACCTGGCAGCTGATTCAAAACAGTGTTTCCAGCTAACCTACTCAAACTCATGGGAGCAGTTTTGTCGGATGACAATAGTACATGTCGTGCCTTGCACATAGTAGCTTGGAACATAATGCATTCAACCTCGGTAGAAAGTGAAGTTCTCATAGGACGTAGGATGTTTGCTACTCCTTGTATGCCTTCATTTATTTTCTTCTCAACAGTTTTAACAGCATATGAAGAGTTTAAAGTAGGCAATGCAGATAGCATTGTGCCTTCACTCTTAACATGGTACTCATTATGTGCTGACAACTTCCTATCATGTTGTTCCCTACCACATTCCACATGAGTGTAATATTTCTTTCTATCATGCCTCCCAGATCCTGTTTTTGGATTTAGCAGCATGCTAGTCTTTTCATCAGATGTATCAAAGCAAGGGGAAGACGGCAGTGTTGCACCATAAGTATAACTGTTTTGGCTTGAATTTGAGCTCTCCACTTTGCGAGACTTTGGGCAATATGGGCTTCTGAAAATCGATGATGAGAATTCAGACGGAGAAGTTTCAACTGCCCCATATTCTGGAGCAAATGTCATCAGAGCTTCAGCTTTGATTAAATGATCAAACTCGCCATTATACAGTGGTGGAGCATAGCTTAATGGAGCTGATGTCAGACTACCATGTACAGTTTCTTGATTTTTGCTGACACACTCATCCATGGATGCAGTGGGAGGTGGGTTAAAGCTCTCAAAAGATGGGAAATCCATAGGCAAAAGCATCTGATCTGCAGCATCCATCACCCCTACTGGACTGCTTGCAACTTCTCCACAATCAGCAGTAGAAAACATAAGAGCCTGTGACTCTGCTGTTCCTGGGGGCTTCAAAAAGACAAAAAGCCATTTTAAAATTCAGACAAGCTTCATAATGCCTACCATTTTCTACGTTGATCAGAAAATCTCCTTCTCGTATTTATACATTTCTGTATCTTTCTTATTTCTTATCTTTCTCCCCAAAAGAGCAGAAGAAAAGGAACTCTCATGTTCACAGACCAAAAGACTAACAAACTCAAAGGGTTACATTTGAAGTTTGGTATTCCATAACTTGATTTAAAGGCCATCTGTTAGTTTCTATCAGTTACACTATAACTACTTTAGAAGTTCTTCAGTTTACTTCTCCAAAGTTAATATGAAGAAGTTACCTCTCCAAAGGGCAACACATCATTCTCAAAAAAGTCGCCGAAGTCTCCAAATTCAGATAGAAGAGCTTGGATATCCATGCCCATGCCTCTGTCATCATCATCCCAGTCCCAATGAGATCCAATCTGGTCATTTCCAACTCCTGTAATGGCTGAATTATTAACTTCCATAGAACCAAAATCTCTTTTGAAAGCATCGTGTGTAGCATTTTTTGTTGTACCCACTTGACCAAATGATTCTGCCACATCTGGTCGAGAACGTTTAGAACCCTGCATAAGAGTGAAAGTTTAAGTTATTTTTCTGTATCCTGTGAATTCTCATGTAACCATGAATTAAAATGTTGCACATTTATATGAGAAAACCAAACTGTCATAAAGCATTGGATCAAATCCAACTATATATTCAGAGAGAGAACATTCAAGAAAAGACTTGTGCTACCATATTAATAAAATTGACATACATCTTTACAACAAGAATCACTAACATTTGTATAGAAATAGCAGCTTTATCCTAATATGTTCTTTTACTCTACAAATGAATCCTGACCAAGATTTGAAGCCAATAATCATTGACATATTCAAGTGTGATTTTGAGGGCATTCCATACAAAAACACACAACATACCCCAATAAAATACAAATTATAGTTCAAACCACGTAGGTAAGGCAATGTAGAAAATATTTACATTTGAATGCCTCTTAACAAAGGAATTTTCCTTTTCCATATAACAGTGGCAGGTGCAATGCTAAAATTCTAGATTCCAGTTTTCAACATTCTCTATTCGGTTTAGATATATAAATGCAGGCATCAAAACAAATACAAGTCCCAAAAATATGACTTCAAATACAGACAAATACAATTCGCAAGTACTCATACTTAGAGAATCTTTTATCCAAACCAGAATCTTCATTAGGTTCTACAGATCATGCATAAATTCAAAGTTGATTGGAAGCAATAGTACTGATAATGGCAAACCCAAAAGGATCCCCTGACATTTTGAACCCAGGAAACAATTATCCACATCATACTTCCTATTAGTCATAAAGGTTACTTCCGTGACTTGAACCTGTGAGCCCAAAGTCATGAAAACATAACATTTCACCATAAATCAATATAAACATAAAGAATAACTACACAACCCATATAGAATGCAATACCAGCTTGGTGCTTTCTTTTTCCACCTGATCACTAGTCGATAAGCCAGACTGTCTACATAACAATGAATCTGCATCTGCATCAAGGTCACCTGCTTCAGTGGTCATTCTATCACTAGAGCTGCTACTTATGGAGCTGATACTGCTAGTATTGCTATTGCCACTACTGTTATCATGTTGGGTACGCATTCCATTAGAATCCATCCAAGATCCTTCCATATTATCTGCGTCACCACCACTAAAGAAAGAAAAACAACATTAGAGAATAAGATGACTCAAGGCCTGTACAAAATGACAAGATATATTCAATCAGCAACATTCTTCAACATCTTGAATTTATCAGTAGGTCCCAGAAAGATACCCAACTTCTTCAATATAGAATAAAACAGTACCTCACCACCAAGATAGCACCTTAAATCAAGTCAACAAAGCACTGAATTGCCAATTTAACTTATAGAATTGATGGAGTCTAACTGTTGACTTTTACTGGATTAGTTATAGTTACGGGATTCCAGAAACAATTCCCAATGAGCATATAAGCTTAAACATGTTACTTTATCGTTCCAAGGAAAAGACAAAGCAACTTGCAGTTTGTTTAGACAGGATAATTAAGTTTAAAGCTTCCATAACCCCAACATATGTTTCCATAAGTAGACCAAAAAAGACCAATTCCACTCAGTTATCCATATAAAGTATCAGATGTACCGATTACCTTCACAAAACAAAACACTGGAAGTTGTGAAATCTATTCAAGTCAATCAGATAACTATTAATTTCAACTATTTTCTTTCCCCAAAAGTATGAATGCAAAAAATTAAAAAAAGAAGATTCACCAACCACTGCATATAAAAAGATGATCCGTGTAATGATGGTCCAATCCAATTCTGCAGCCAAAATCTGCAAGTGAACAACTAGTCAGTTTATGATTCAAAGCCATATATAATGGAAAAACCAAAAAGGAACGGAAGTAATGCACAAACAAATCTAGAACCTTAAAGAGAAACAGAAACAATAATGGAATTACTGTGTTAAGGTTGCTACATGTAATGCATGTACTTGCAACAAGTAAAAGAAGGAACTCAAGGTGTTATGCCAGTAAGGAAAGATCTTTGAAATAATCACCTTCTCCTTCAAAGTTCCTAATCACACTTCAAACTCATACAATGCATAAAACAAGCTTTCAATTATGAATTAGTTCCACAAACATCTGTGCCAAACTGAAGCACAATCATAATTAGAATTCAAATGTACCTTTTCAGAGAAGATCTAGCAAGTGAAGTTTGCAGGACTGGAACAATGACGGCCTCAACTGGATAAATAAATATTTTCTCATGTGATGGCAAGTGATCTGATGATACTTTAAGATCACTTCTCCCAATTGCAGAAGATTCCACAACATGATTCTTGGGTATATTTACAGTGGAATTTGAGTTTGATTGCAATGCCTTGTCACTATCAGAATGTGGGCAACCAAGAGTGATTTCGACGTAGCTGCTTTGACCACGAAGTTGGCAACCCAATCCTTGGGAAACATTATTTGATAGGCCAATAAATCCATTTGAGGTCCTAAACTTGCCAGAACTGTTAAAAAAGATTGCAATGGGAGAAGAATCTATTAGGCCAGACACTCCTTTATTATCATATGTACACATCCGGAAAGAGAAAATGTCAACAAACATGCAAATTAGTTACCCAAAATAAACTTGCTCGACAAGATCATTTGGACAATACCCGGTGAGCCAACCACGCATTCCATGAGGGGATACAATAACTGCAAGACATGGCAGGAAAAGACGTATAATTGGCTATAAGGCACCAAAGGTTGCATAATCCAACTTATTTCTCATGTTCAAAAGTACAACATTGCATAATTCTTGTTAAGTCAATCAAAATTTCAGCCCACCTACTAATAATGTTTTCCTACTACAGTCCTCTTTAACTTTTTTCAATTTATTCCTAGTACTATTTCAAAGAAATTAATCAAGTCCTTTCCACTAACCCATTTAGAAGTTTGAAGTGAATATTGATTTCTTCACTCCTACTACTTGCCATAATTTTATATCATTCTTATCTTGCCTTGATTTCCTTTTTATTGAAGTTCTCTAACAGTAAATAATATACAAGTCACTGTTTTTCGAGGTCAAAATGAAAAAAGTTACCAAAGGACTAAAATAGGAGAACATGACTAGTAAACTAATCAAAAGTTCAGCTCTCCCCTTTTGAACCTTTTGATGTAATCCTCTTTTTTTTGGAAATTATATTTTTCCCTCTACCCATCAATCTAATACTTGTGCATGTGTGCCTGGTAGGTTGGTTTGATTGTCCAATATATGAATGGACGTATAGACGAAACACTAGTCCAGAAGCCTCACTACCTCTACTAGTTGATTTGATCATCATTAGAACCTCTAATGAAAACTAGCACCATAAGGAAGGTCGAGTATGTAAGGGATAACAGTTGATTTGATCATCATTAGAACCTCTAATGAAAACTAGCACCATAAGGAAGGTCGAGTATGTAAGGGATAACAACTGTCTTGCAGGAAAAGAAAGAATAAACACTCTGTATAAAGCAATTCTCAACTCATTCAGAATGCAAGCTAAGTTGGGTATCCATAAACAGCTCAAATTCCTCCTCATAAGGTATCTCACAGAAGTTTGTAAACCATCCAATCAACTGGTGTTAACCACTGACGAGACAGTTCTAAACTTCGCATCTTTGTATGAAATGGTTGTTATCAGGACTGAAACTAGACCGAAGGAGAACTACCCCCAATTAAGAAATTTTACCATTCCAGAGTTCCACTCTTAGCATTATCATTTACCATTTTCCCATGCTTACATAACAGAAAATTAAAAAAAAAAAAAAAAGAATCCTCTTATCCAAACATAGTGTTACATGATCCTTTAAACAATGAATAAGAAAGCAACTAGCATGAACAAGGTAATTATGGATCCTCAATTTCTCTGAATCATTTTCATTGAAACTAAAGAATCTTGAATGATATACAGTTTCGACAAAAAAAGAAATGAAGTACAGAAGTAGTCAAACATTCATGTTAAGGTAACTCCACTATGAAACAGCCACTAACCTGGAAGTCTGTAAGAGGAATTTTTGGAAGAACAGTTCAACACTCTGTCTATGTCACCACTTGAAAGAGTTCGAATGTG
>JANITW010000003.1:316873-335910 GCA_027564335.1 Erythroxylum williamsii
AATTACTTTATTGGTCTTTGTGGTTCGACCCTATTCACCACTTTCCTCGCTTAAGTGTTCTAGAGTAGGAATTTATTTTTGTTGGTTTGACACGCCATCAACCATTGATGGTGCAATGGAATTCAGGAAAGCAGACAAGATAAATTTATCTTATCTTATCCAGAAACGTTGTTCTTGTGAGTCTTCCGTGGGACATTCGCAAGAACCATCAACAAATCCTTCAAGATTGTATCCAATAAGAAGCCATAGCATTTGTGTTCTCCATGTTGGATAATTAGAACCAGATAGTTTAGAATCTGCTGTAAATCCAGGATTGAAAACAACCAAGTGTTGTGGAAGAATTAGAGGCAAGGGTTGAAGAAGAAGAGTTATCGGGGTTGGCCATGACAGGACCGTTGGAATTTGCTGTTAAACTATTGCTCTGATACCAAAACAAATCTATGAAATAGAGATTTTGTAAAAACTGGTAGTTGTATGTTTCTGAGCAGTTTTCGTCTAATGTTGGTTTACAATCAATAAATATAATGGAAAACAACTGCAAATAACTGACTAGCCTTATCATTTATTTGTCTCTATTACAACTCATTTATCAAACTCAAACTTCTAAATCAGCGAAACACTTGCAGGTAAGAAAATTGAAATTTCAGTTTTGGCGAGCGGATCAGCAATTCTAGGGGACTGAGAGAGAATCTTTTTCGGACTGAGAGCCCATGCACTTCAAACACCAGGAGCTTCAGCAAAAAATCAGAGGTCCAAATGCGGCGCACCACAGAAAACCAGAGGCGAAGGCAACTGCAAGCATTAAAATAATAGGCGCAACATTTATAGTAAAATAATACTTTCATTAGTAAAATAATACTTTTACAATGGCAACATTTATAGTAAAATAATACTTTTATCTATACAGAAGCTCAAGGTTTGTATTACAATGGCAGTTTAAAAGCTAACGAGACGGAATTGTATTCTGAATCTCTAAGGCGTGTAGAATAAGGCCCTGTTTGGCATTCAGCTTATAGCTGATAGCTGATTCTATCAGCTTTAGCTGATAGCTGATTATATCAGCTGGTTTGACCAGCGGATTGCATTAGCTGTTTATTAAAGATGTTTGGTAAAATTAGCTGTTTAGAATCAGCTGTTTAAGTGTAAAATGACTTATAAGGACATGACTTTAAAAAATATAAGAATATGAATATTATATATTTTAGTATTTCAATGAATATTATTATAAGAATTTAGATTTTAGATATTTAATTCTACAAAAATTAAGTTTATAACTCTAATTAAAAACATAGAACATAAAATAATAATAATAATAATAATAATAATAATAGTACTAATACTAATAATAATAATAATGATGATGGTGATGGTGCTTGAGAATGATGGTGATACATCCAAACATAAAACATAAGAATCCAAATGAAGTTTAAGTTTAACAACATAAAATAGTAAGTAAAAGTCACTTGCAATTTGTCATCTAATCATACAAGATGAGAAAAAGTTATGTACTTATTGACTAATTTACAATTGGATTCACTATTGAGTTACTATAATGGTTAACAATTAGACTATTTCAATAAAATAATTATATAAATACTTTTTATTGTAATATCTTTTTAACTTGTGAATATTATTCAAAAATTATATAAAATTTTATTGTAATATCTTTTTATTTAACCAAAGAATTATTAAATAATTACATAAGATTATAAAACTAAAAATAAAATTTTAAAAATTAAACAATCAATTTTGAGCGCATGATCAATTAAACTCAAATACTGAATTAAATTAAAGATTGAAATATAAGTATTCTACATATATAAATTAAAGATTGAACATTAATATTAATTATGATACAAAATTAATCGAACCATATAAAACAAAATGAAATATAATGAAAATTATGAGAAACCACCAAATACGACCCATCCATATCAACAAAAAATTTTAATTGTTCATAATAAGTTACACACTTTCAAATTATCTGGTGGTTATCCATTTGTTTTATGCAATACAACATTATATATGTGTGAAATCATGTTATTAATTTATGCGATAATACATATATACATACATGAAAACTCTTGTTTTATGCGATAACTCTTATTTTGTGCTGTATATTTATGCGATATTGTTGTTTTATGTTGTGTATATATATATATATATACATATATATATGAAAACTATTGTGTTATATGTGATACTGTGTACATAACTACATATGTATATATATATATACACATAAATGAAATTATTTTGAAAACTTTTGCAATACTGTAAACATACCTTAAAAACTCATTACCCGTCCATCTTCCATTGGTTACATATGAAGATAATTATAGTTCTTTTGGTGACAATGTAGTTATGTACACAGTAATTTGAAAGTAAAAAATCTTTTACTTTCAAATTATATGGTGATTTTTCAACTCTCTTTCCCTTCCATTTTTTATTTATATCTTGATATATATATTAATAAATGATTTATATCTTTCCCATCCTAATTTGCACTAGTGGTAGTAGAAGGAAAACATGGAGTTACTAAAAAATGAAAGCTAACAAAAGTTAGAAAAAAACACAAAAAAATAACTGAATAGTAATGCGATACAATAATGTTGTTTTATGTCATTCAATACTCTTTATATTAGTAACAGACACTTCAATATCAAAAAAATCCAAATCCTAACTTCTAATCCTTACCACTCTACCCCAAGGCTTTCACACTAATTCAGAACCAAAGGTTGAGAAAAAATGATCTCAACTGTATATCTTGCGCCACCAATAACCTGAGCACCATAATCCACAAAAAACACAACAATCATATATATTTGCACCTTGATGTCCCGATTACCTTCACAAAACAAAACACTGGAAGTTGTGAAATCTATTCAAGTCAATCAGACAACAATTAATTTCAACTATTTTCTTTCCCCAAAAGTATGAATGCAAAAAAAAACTAAAGAAAGAAGATTCACCATATAAAAAGATGATCCGTGTAAAAAAATAAATATTTTCTCATGTGATGGCAAGTGATCTGATGATACTTTGAGATCACTTCTCCCAATTGCAGAAGATTCCACAACATGATTCTTGGGTATATTTACAGTGGAATTTGAGTTTGATTGCAATGCCTTGTCACTATCAGAATGTGGGCAACCAAGAGTGATTTCGACGTAGCTGCTTTGACCACGAAGTTGGCAACCCAATCCTTGGGAAACATTATTTGATAGGCCAACAAATCCATTTGAGGTCCTAAACTTGCCACAACTGTTAAAAAAAATTGCAATGGGAGAAGAATATATTAGGCCAAACACTCCTTTATTATTATACGTACACATCCAAAAAGAGAAAATGTCAACAAACATGCAAAATTAGTTACCCAAAATAAACTTGCTCGACAAGATCATTTGGACAACATCCGGTGAGCCAACCACACATTCCATGAGGGGATACAATAACTACAAGACATGACAGAAAAAGACGTATAATTGGCTATAAGGCACCAAAGGTTGCATAATCCAACTTATTTCTCATGTTCAAAAGTACAACCTCGCATAATTCTTGTTAGGTCAATCAAAATTTCAGCCCACCTACTAACAATGCTTTCCTAATATAGTCCTTTTTAACTTTTTTCAATTTATTGCTAGTACTATTTCAAAGAAATTAATCAATTCCTTTCCACTAACCCATTTAGAAGTTTAAAGTGAATATTGATTTCTTCACTCCTACTACTTGCCATAATTTTATATTATTCTTATCTTCCCTTGATTTCCTTTTTATTGAAGTTCTCTAACAGTAAATAATATACAAGTCACTATTTTTCGAGGGTCAAAATGAACAAAGTTACCAAAGGACCAAAATAGGAGAACATGACTAGTGAACTAATCAAAAGTTCAGCTCTCCCCTTTTGAACCTTTTGGTGTAATCCTCTTTTTTTCGGAAATTATATTTTTCTCTCTACCCATCAATCTAATACTTGTGCATGTATGCCTAGTAGGTTGGTTTGATTGTCCAATATATGAATGGACATATGGACGAAACACTAGTCCAGAAGCCTCACTACCTCTACTAGTTGATTTGATAATCACTAGAACCTCTAATTAAAACTAGCACCATAAGGAAGGTCGAGTATGTAAGGGATAACAACTGTCTTGCAGGAAAAGAAAGCATAAACACTATGTATAAAGCAACTCTCAACTCGTTCAGAATGCAAGCTAAGTTGGGTATCCATAAATAGCTCAAATTCCTCCTCATAAGGTATCTCACAAAATTTCGTAAACCATCCAATCAACTGGTGTTCACCACAGAGATTCTGACTGACAGTTCTAAACTTTGCATCTTTGTACGAAATGGTTGTTATCAAGACTGAAACAAGACCGAAGTAGAAATGCCCCCAATTCAAAAATTTTACTATTCTAGAGTTCCACTCTAACATTATCATTTACCCTTTTCCCAGGCTTACATCACAGAAAACTTTTATTTTTTAAAGAATCATCTTATCGAAACACAGTGTTATATGATCTTTTAAACAATGAATGAGAAAGCAACTAGCATGAACAAGGTAATTATGGATCCTCAATTTCTTTGAATCATTTCATTGAGACTAAAGAATCTTGAATGATATACAGTTTCAACGAAAAAAGAAATGAATTACAGAAGTAGCCAAACAGTCATGTTAAGGTAACTCCACTATAAAACAGCCACTAACCCGGAAGTCTGTAAGAGGAATTTTTGGAAGAACAGTTCAACACTCTGTCTATGTCACCACTTGAAAGAGTTCGAATGTGTCTGGAAAAGAATAAGGTATACATCCTTTATCATCATGAGTATTGGTCGGGGAATCAAATTAAATAATACAAAAAAAAACTAAGTAAGTAAGAATGACTGCAAGGAAAAACTCAACCATTACTCCAAAGATATTGTAACATCATGAAACAAAAGCAAACTAAGATCTGAAAATTTCACCAACTTTGCAGAAATTACAGCATGCACAAGGATTGCCTCCTCGGTGGCAGCAAAGATGAACTCAACTGTGGGCAACCCTCTCCTGGAAAGAATATATAAACAAACAGACAAAACCCATAAGCAGACTAAAATATCAGATTACGAGCAAAGTTTACTTAAGTGATATATTATTAAAATGAAAAAGAAAAAGAATACTACCAAAAACTTCTAAGAAATGGAAAAAAGGAAATTCAATAGCAAAGCTTATTTCTTTATAGAGTCAAATGAGAACTGAGAAACAGCTATCAGACCTGAAAAGTCCTTCGCCTTGAGATGGACGACACTTTGCAAATACATCTCCATATCTCATGTAGGAAAGTTTAAAGAGTGCTCTGTTCAACATGAATTTTCACTCAGAAAAGCAAAACAATAATGCTTAGACTCCAGAATAGACTCCAGAATTTGCAAAAGGAATACCTTTCAATGCGGTTCCTTAAAGATTGGGAAAGGGCTGTTGCAACCTCTTCAGAGTCCCCAGGGGCTATCCAAACTCCAGATGCAACAACTTGATGGAAAACGGCAAATAAATCCAAAATATTTAGCAGAATAATAGTTAAGCATTTTACAAAGTCTGCAATAAAAAAAAGGGAATTTTGAAACAAAGAGAAAAGAAAATTGAGCAGTATCTACCTCTTAATCTAGAAATTGCAGCTTGAGCACTTTCAACAACAGAAGAATGACGGCCAGGAAGAAAAAGCCAGAGCTTGATCTTTTCATCTGTGAGAAAGTTTTAAAACCAGACAAGGTCAACACATAACTAAAGTCACCGATTTTTACTTTCTTAATATTCTGAACATCGTAAAAATTACTAACATAGATAGTAATTCTTGTTCCATACCAGGATTATGCAAACCTTGGGATGGATCCCAAGGTCCAACAAAGGAATTGGTCCATGTGCTAAGAAAACCCCCCTCCTGTAACTGCAAATGAGATGAAAGCACCAAATATGTAGCGACATCTTTCTGGTCTATCTTTACACTGTCACAACACCAAAATATTCCTACTTTATTAGTGGTGTCAAGCATGGTACACCAAGTTCCTTTCTCAGTTAGCTGTTCTCAAAAAGAAAATATGTAGAAACAACAGTTCTAACCTTTTGTCAACAAGAGAGTTTAAATCAGATTCATTAGGAAGGAGCTGGAACCATGATATATGATGAAGACCCCCCTGTGACGATGGTTAATTACATAAGGTTTGTTAAAAATGGGTTACATATGACATGGATAAGTAACAGATCATGTCCCATGGACCAAAAAATAATCAAGTAAAGGTTAAAATATCTGTTGGCACGTCAATATGCAACATACAAGATTTCCAGCTAATTAGAACAAAACTCATGCAGGACTAATGTCAAAAACTCTGTCTATGGAAATCTACTTTGGCAAAGGGGTTTCATTTTGGAATATGCAATTAAGACGCTAAATAGTCCCCAGTGAAGCACTACATGCAATACTTAGGGTTTTAAATTAGGTCCCTTTAGTCAGAGGATTTAAAACTCCCTTTAGTCAGAGGATTTAAAACTCATACCAATTATAGGAAGGAAAAAAAAGTCACTTCACAAAGTCCATAACTTGAACAAAGTCACAGTACTCAATCACAATGAACAAACAACAACATTCAAGAACAACTCCGATCAACTTCCACAATTTTCCACCTGGAAGGGCCACCGTCGTCTATCCATAATCATTTACGTAAGCAGATACAAAGTCGAAAAACTGAAACGAATCAGCAAAACCAACCAGGGAAGGAGCAACCGAGTAGAGAGCAAGCAACAACAACTAGATATTCAGAAAGTAAAAACGAATAAGGAAAGGCATACAATTTTAAAGACATTAGTCCACATCACTAAGGATCAGCTAGCGCTCTGCAGAAGAGAGCTCTTTATTATCTTTCAAACCCCTTTGGACAACTGCTACTGCTACTGCTACTAAGCAAAGCCCCCAAGAAAATATTCTGAGAGCATGTCTACACCTGCACATGAAAATAATTCACATGATAAAGTCAACAACTTTCAAACAGAAAGCTCCGTCATATACAAATTCAAAAGAAAACCCACGTCAAGTGGAGATTCAACTTCATACTGAATATCGAAAACTTGGGATTTGCAACACAAAACCACATACAAAGATCGGGAAATTGAGCAGGAATTGTCTATGAGAATTGAAAAGAGCAACAGAGATACCCCAAGATGGAATCTTTTTGGGGGGTGTGAATCAAGTATTTGAAGAGAAAGCCCAAATCTTTTTCTTCTTCGCACTCTCAATTGATTTCGTGATTACTGCACAAATTGATTGGGCACTGTTAATGGGCCGGTTACTCAACCGGATAATGACCCACCCACTTTTTATACTATTTATTCTATTTTCTTGTGATTAATGAGATGGAGGGTAAGTTACTTATTGCAAGTTTCCTTTTTATTGAATAATTAATGTAAATTTCTTATTTTTATTAATTATTTTCCATAAAAATTTTAAAAATGTAACTTTTTTTATAGTTTTAGTCTAATAATTAATTGTTTCAAGAATTTTTAACCTTTATGTTCTCTTAATTTGTACCTAGTTTTGTATTAAAAGCCTTTCATATATTTTGATTGAAATTTTTTACTTCAACCAAAAATTATAAATTATTTGGTTTATAGAAAATTTCTTTCCTTTAAATATACTCTTGAGTAAAGATGATAACTTTTTTATTTGTGTACTAAAAACGTAATGAAAGATTAAATTTTTTTATTTATACACGCAAAAAATATCAAATTTATTCATTAACACACCAAAAAATTTTAAAAATGGCATAAAATATATGTAACTTTTAAGATCTACAACTCTTCATATTTTTCCAGTATTGTAGAGAGGGGTTCAGTAGCTAAATGAGAACATATGAAATTTTCTTAAGCACTTGCTAGACCCAAAAACACATAAGATGACTCGAAGCTTAAAAGAATAATCTCCATATCTTAATCTTAGAAAGAACCAAAAAACAGAGGGTAAAAGATTCATGACAACCCTGTTTGTTTATAAAGTACAAAACTTTTTTATTTCCCCTCCTCAACAATCTCTTTCTCGACAATTTTTTTAACAATTCTTGTCAATGGGATGCTTTATAAGTCCAAATTCTAGTCACCCCTAAAAATGTTCATATACCTACTTCAATCGAATTCTTAAAAGCTCAAACTAATCAGATTCACTTCAAAAGTGTGCCTAACATAAAGTTTATAACAATGCAGCCAAAGTATTGTTATTATTCATATCCAAGTGAAAGGTATTTCTGATTGCTTGGTTGAATTACAATCCCGCAGATTTTTCCACTTTCTGGATCTGGTTCAGGAATATCCAGGTCAACTGCACAAGCAAAAATATTCACAAGTCAGATCTTTCATAGGAACTTAATCAGGTGATTGGTGCAAACAACGGCAGTCGTGAGCGAAAGCGGATACCATGACATGAGGAGCAATTCTAACACAATATACAGGGAATCCGGTGTAGAATTTAAATGGTCCTCCTGACTTGAGAGTCTTCAAGGCACAGTCCAAGGAACCAGTATAAGGATATTTTCCCTGAGCATCAGGTTGCATTTTCTGAATTTGAGTCTTGACATAATCGAAAGGAAGACTGCAAGCTGAGGCAAAGAAGCCTGAAACAGCACTTGCCCCTGAAGATAAGGAGAAAAAGCTGTAATTCACGCTCAATTGGCAAAAGGAAGACAAACGACATGGAAATGAGCTCATAAATAAAAGCAGAAAAGTATAACAAAAGCAAAGTAAGCATCAGAAAAAGATTCACCTAACAATCAACCCAGTATAATGCAACCAACCTTCATAGTTTGCCAATACATTCACAATCAACATAGTCCATTTAACAATTTAGTTTCTACATGTACACTGTCTAGATATTATTTCATATATCCAAGCTTGTACAGCCAGATTACCCTTTGTTCTAAAAAAAAAGGTCTCAACACACTTCAAAATCAGAAGTATTCGCTAAAAACATCAGAAATAAATTTTGCAACTGTTCGAAAGAGTTCCAACCAGTAATCATACAGGAAGCCAACCTTTGACAACTTGGCCAAATCTTTACCAATCTATTAGATATTCACATCCAACTGTCGTTAAAGCAACATAATCCAAGTGTTACAAAAAATAAGGAATTTGCATACTTCTACCAAATAGAAAGAGTATGACTTTAAGATACAAAGAA
Organism: Erythroxylum williamsii; assembly: GCA_027564335.1. Taxonomy (NCBI): domain Eukaryota; kingdom Viridiplantae; phylum Streptophyta; class Magnoliopsida; order Malpighiales; family Erythroxylaceae; genus Erythroxylum; species Erythroxylum williamsii. The sequence goes on from JANITW010000003.1 coordinate 326,068, forward strand.
AAGCTGAGAATAAAAGACAACAATAAGGATAAAAATAATCCTTAGATAGACAAATATCAAAATTATTTAGGTCTATTTTTTGAATCTCAAAATGCACTCTTACCTAAAACTGTGGCGCCTTCACCAAAACCAACAGAATCCCTGAAGAACTCAACTGTTTGATCATAAGAAGCAAGCATGCCCATGTTCAATGCCATTGCTCTGACAACAGTTGGCCCAGCACCTTTCCAAAGAGCCAAAACCCCTTCATCTGCAACAATTCGATAGAGTGCATGGAAGGCATTTGTGTAGTTTCGCCGCTGAGCAGCAGGCAAAGTGGCATCAGCCTGCATACGAATAAGTGCTAAATCAGCTGGACTGCCAACACTAGCTCCAATAGCTCCAGCGGTTAGCCCACATAAAGCCTTTTGATATAGAGGTAAAGGTTTCCCGTCATTGGCTTCAATCGCTTTAGCAGTCAAAATCCTAGAAAAGAAACCCAAGATGTTATTTAGGATAGCAACATAAACTTCGAAAGTAGTGAATGAGAAAATATTGCTACAGTTAGAAAGAATCGCAGCAATCACTACATATACAGTTATAGAAGACATGAAGTATGGACAGCAATCACTACATATACAGTTATAGAAGACATGAAGTATGGACAGCAATGCTCTAACTTGACAACAAATATATCAGGTACTCACTTAAATGATCCAAGTCGAGCAGTGGTATAGGTAGCTTGCCTCAGCAGTCCAGCTGAAAGCCCCTGCTCAAATTAATGCAATTTAGATAGGATATGGCACAGCTGAAATCTACATTAAAAGCTCCGAGGTTAACATAAAAATAGAATTTTAAAATTTATAAATAAAACAGAATCTCCTGGCCTCTGTCGAATCATTTTCTCCTGATGGATAACATAACCAGCAGTTTTTACTTTTTAGTTTTGATAGTAACCTTCAAACATATAATGGTGAAAAGGGATCCAACTGATCAAACAGTTCAATAGCGAACTTAAACCTTACACTTTGAACTCGCATACCAAACGATCATAAAGACACATCCTTTAACACAAATCTGAGACTATATGATCTAACTCAATGCTTAAAGCGGACCAAAAGCGGATAGAATAGAATAATGGAAAGTTAAATCAGATAAGTGAAGCAAACCTTGTAAAAGGCCCCAAGCCCCTCGTCCTTCAGCATGGTCTTGGTGACATAAGCAGCTGATCCCTGACCCAACTGAATCCTCACCTACACCAGTCCAAAAACAACAAAAACCCTTTTCATCCATTGCATAACCCATCAAACCCCGGATCTAAACCCAAAAACCACACTTTATCAGTCCCAAAGACACAAACTTTAAGACATCACAACAAAGACACCATCTATCACAAGCTTACATAACATTCATTTGCAGCACAGGAACACATAAAAGGGCATACCTTGACCATATCAATGGGCTGGACGACACATGTGGCGAGCATGCCAGAGGCACCACCATTAACAAAAGGCTTAACTGTAGCCCACACACCTGCAGACTGAGACTTCTTCTCCTCTCCCATTTTCTTTGTTGCCCTTTTCTTTACTTAGACACAGAGAAAAGGAGTGGCAGAGGAGGAGGAAAGAAAGGAGTTATTAGGTGTGCAATGGAAGGAGGAGAAACAAAAGAGAATGCAATTTAAAGTACATACAATTGCAAATTACACTCTTTTAAGATATGAATCAGAAAACCTAATTTTTCAAATATTGTTATTACAACTAATTATATTTTTGTGTATGACATAAGATTTGCTGCGCATGAGTCAGATCCTATGGTTTCCAAGGAATGAATGTACTATGTTACCCTCTTCCTAGTTCTCTTTTCACATCGCATGTAATTTTATTTTATTTATCAATTAAACCTATATATTATTTAAATTGTTAAACAAATATACTAAAGTATTTAAAATAAAATATTTACAAAAAATTAGTAGTTTTAAAGGATATATTTTCCTTAAATCTTCTTTTTTTCTTGTATTTTTCTCATTTTCTTCGAGGCTTCCTAATTAGTTCTTCAATATTTCAAGAGATTAGTAAATAGGGGTATTTAGGGAACATTAATGTTCCTCGATTCCAGAGGGCCCAACCATTCAATGTCAACAGATTCTAAGGAAGTAGGCCCATTGACGATTTTGTCCTTTAACCCATTATGAATTTGCAAAACGTGGCATCATGTCCCTCTTGAAATTGTCACAACTTTCTACTTGACATTGTGATTGTGGGAAAACAAATTGGATTTTATGTAATAAAAACACATTACAAACAACAATATTTGTTTTCTCAACAACACTAAACCAACTCAACAAGAGATGTAGATACATAGGAAGTTGCCTCCAAACTCCAATGGGAGGGATATATTCAATACTATTAACAATCCAACATGTCAACTTTGTAATAATAAGCTTCCAATTTGTATTGTTTGGTGTCATATAAGGCCTACCAAAATAAATGGAATTAAGAAAAAACCATTAGAGGGTTAAAATAAGACAAATGACAATTTTTCGAGTAGAAATTTTTAATTTCTCGATAAAATGATTGAAGCTCTTAATTCTATAATTAAAAATTACGTACTTAATTTTTGAATATTAATTTTTAAAAGATAACAAGTCTTTCTTTTTTTTCATTATATTTCAATTTTAACAAATTGTGTGTTTATGAAATAAAAAAGCAAAGTTGGTGGATAGAAAGAAAGGCCAAATGGTGAGAATTTGGGCATTCTTAAGCACAAGTTACTATATTTTGAGCTATATTTGTTAAGTGGGCTCTATCTCAAGGCCTTATCTATCTGTTGGTTCACTCACACCACCCTTTATTAGTATATTTGGTTTGGGTGTTGGATATATAAAGCCATAAGGTGATAAGGACCCTTGTGATGAATATAAGAGAATGAATGGATCCATCCATTTCATTTCAGGTGTCTTTAACATGAAAGAAAAAGCACTTAAATTCACCAAGCAAGAATAGGTTTTTTATGCACCAAAGTTGAAAACAATGCCAAGTTGGTCTTATTCATAATATGTAATGTAGTGCATATGGTATTTATTTTTCATTTCATTCCCACTTGAGGTTGTTATAGTTAAGCAACTCTACTTATGTGTATTTGATGGAAGGAAAGGAATGGCCTTTGACTGAGCTCTGTTCTGTTCTGTTCCACAGGCATCTCATGTGCTGCTCTACTTATTGAAAGTGAAATGAAAAGCAAGAAAGGGGATTTAAAATGAATGCCTCTTCTTCTTCTTCTTCAGCAGACATACTTGTATCTCTTGCCAAGTATGATGATACTAAACACAGTAGGTGACTGAGTCTTATCCTCACTGGAGAAGAATATAGACATGTGAGACCAACTAACAAAGCTCACAAACAATCAACTTTTATCGGTCCAACATGCAGTAGGTGTTGTTTGTTTATGACCTTCCCAATAATTCACAGAACAAAAGATAATATCTTCACAAGCTAAATTTAGTTCTTTCCTTTTTGTGAATTTGTGGAAGGTGGAGAAGATAATATTTATAACCAAAATCAGTTGATATACCTATCATATCCCTCCATTTCTTTAACCGTTACGAAGAGGGCAGGGTCACTATAGTCAATGGCAGAAAAGCAGCGAAGGACCCAAAAAAGGCTGGCACCAATTTTTATCGGATGATCCCATCGTCCCATCTCAATTTCACTCAGTTCCTGACCCAGTTATTCTTGGATCCTTCCTCTTCCATTGAGGCTTACAAAATCAGAAGAGCAAAAAGAGAAAGTGAAAAAAGATTGCAGCTTTAGGAGAGAAGGAGAGATGAGAGAAATAATAAGCATACATATAGGACAGGCAGGAATTCAGGTTGGGAACTCCTGCTGGGAGCTTTATTGCCTTGAACATGGCATCAATCCAGATGGGATGATGCCCAGGTAACTTATCTTTTTCTTCTTCGATCCAAAAGCTTTCTCCTTTTATCTCTTCGTATATGGATTATCAACTGCCTGTAACCCTGTACCTGTGCGTAAATTACTGGTTATCGTGCCTTTATTTTTCTTCTTTATCAAATGAGGTTTCAAATTTGGTTCTTTTAGCGGCAATGAGGCTCTGTTACTCCGTCTTCCTCATGCTGCTTGGTTGATCTGGGTGTGTTTTTTTGTTGCTCTGAGACTTGTCCCTTAACTGGTTTAGAAACGGTCAATCCAGTTCGGATTTTGCATTGCGCATGCCTTCGTTTCGTTAATGGTGCTTCAGTTGTCGCATAACTATCTGTATGCAATTGGTGGCTCTTCCTTCCTCTCTTTTCCTTTTTTGCGTGGAAATTGCATGGATGTTTGATCTGAATCAAATGTTTTGAGTGATCCATCTGTTTCTTTTTCTTTCTTCTTTTTCTGGTTTATGAGTTTGTGTAGGGGTTTGTTTTGGGCTTGTAGATCTCCTAAATTTGGTGCCTATAACTGTTAATCTGGATTCCTTGCAGTGACACTTCAGTAGGTGTTGCACACGATGCTTTCAACACCTTCTTCAGTGAGACTGGTTCAGGCAAGCATGTGCCTAGAGCTGTTTTTGTTGACTTGGAACCAACTGTTATTGATGAGGTGAGGGCTGGATCTTACCGGCAACTTTTCCACCCCGAACAACTCATTTCCGGGAAGGAGGATGCTGCTAATAATTTCGCCAGGGGGCACTATACAAGTAAGAGAATTATTTGTATCATATCAAAATCTTCTTGTCACATAACTTATAGTTGGGGATTAAGTTGATATAATCATGGCCTGTAGTTGGAAAGGAAATCGTGGATCTCTGCCTTGATCGAGTGAGAAAATTGGCCGATAATTGCACTGGCTTGCAAGGGTTTTTGGTTTTCAATGCTGTTGGTGGTGGAACTGGTTCTGGTCTTGGATCGTTGCTGTTGGAACGCTTATCTGTAGAATACGGAAAAAAGTCTAAGCTTGGTTTTACCATATATCCTTCTCCTCAGGTACATAACACTAATCCTTTTTGGTTTCTAGCAAAATATAATTCTCTCTACATGCATAACGTTAACTTATTCAGATTACCGACTATTGTACAACCATTTGACACATGTTCAAACGAATTCAGGTGATATTATTCTTTTTGAACAGTCCGTGGGTATTTTCTCTAGTGAAAGCTACTTTATGAGTTTAACTTAAATTAGTGATATCGACCTTTTGTTTCTGCTTTTCTTTTTCTTAGTAGTCTAGCAGACTGAAAATTTCAACCGTGAAAGAAAATTTTGAACTCGATAATATTTTAATCTTGAATTACAGGTCTCAACAGCAGTAGTGGAGCCCTATAACAGTGTCCTTTCTACACATTCTCTTCTTGAGCACACGGATGTTGCAGTGCTCATAGACAATGAAGCTATATATGACATCTGCCGAAGATCTCTAGATATTGAGAGGCCAACTTACACCAACTTGAACCGATTGATATCACAAATCATATCATCATTGACAACTTCATTAAGGTTTGATGGAGCCATCAACGTGGATATCACGGAATTCCAGACCAACCTTGTACCATATCCCCGCATTCACTTTATGCTTTCTTCATATGCCCCTGTTATCTCAGCTGAAAAAGCATATCACGAGCAGTTGTCAGTTCCTGAGATTACAAATGCCGTTTTCGAGCCAGCAAGCATGATGGCCAAGTGTGATCCTCGTCATGGGAAGTGCATGGCCTGCTGTTTGATGTACCGAGGAGATGTTGTTCCGAAGGATGTTAATGCTGCTGTTGCCACTATTAAAACCAAAAGGACTGTTCCAGGGATAGATCCAGGGGGGCTAACAAGGGCTATAGCCCCTACAAGACTAATTTTTTTTAGAATATGTGTATATATATAGTAAACTAAGTAGGGCTATAGCTCCTACAAAACTAAATTCCTTGCCCCAAGACTAAAATTCTGGATTCGTCCCTGGAATGTTCAATTTGTTGACTGGTGTCCTACTGGCTTCAAATGTGGCATCAACTATCAACCTCCAACAGTTGTTCCTGGCGGTGATCTTGCCAAGGTGCAACGTGCCGTCTGCATGATAAGCAACAACACTGCAGTGGCTGAGGTTTTCTCCCGCATTGACCACAAATTTGATCTCATGTATGCCAAGAGGGCATTTGTTCATTGGTATGTTGGTGAAGGCATGGAAGAAGGTGAATTTTCAGAAGCTCGTGAAGATCTGGCTGCCCTCGAAAAAGATTATGAAGAAGTTGGTGCTGAAGGTGTAGAAGATGAAGATGAGGGTGAAGATTATTGATAAGAAGTTCAAGACTCAATGCCTGAATATTGGTTGCTAAGGTTTGGGGATTGCCTTCCTCAATCATATCAACTTTCAATTGTTTTTAAGTTTGTGATGTCTGGCACCATTGTGTTGCCACATGCTTGTTAAATTCTCAAATTTCCCTGTTTGCTACTGAATGTATTTTGTTGGTGTCAACCAAGATTATGTTTCAAATCTTTCTTTCCTCCAAAAATATTCTGGCTTCTCCTTCCAACTCGTCGAGTTTTATTCTTTCCAGCCACTTTCACGAGTCTTAACAAAATGAAATTTACAATAGCTGTTCCTCACAAATCATTTATGCCGGAGCAGCTGAAAAAATGCATCAAAGAGTTGGTTCAACATGACATTTTAGCTTATTTCAGTCTGTTTCTGTAGAAACACCAAAGAGTCGCATTGCATGAGATTTTAGCTTCATCGCCTGTCACTCAAATTCACCTACCATTGTTCAAAACTTCATCTAAACCGCCATAACATCATATGCAGTAGGTTTTGTTACCAATAAGGTCACAGTGAAACTTGCTTGTTCTTGATACCTTAATTCCAAGGAGGTAGCAGGAATCCTTGTTTCAAAGGCTTAAAATGACAATATTAGACATTTTTTCATCAGTTCTTGATGTTTGGAATTTGTGTAAGAACACGAAACACTCTCGTGAACTAAAATAACCTATCAAGGTTTCATTAATCATCTCGAAGGAACATGATAATTTTCCTAAGTATTGCATCCATCCAATACATCCGCATCTATCTATCTCTACCTTTCATATCGTCAACTTTAACAAATTCATTGTCATTGGTTTGCACACCTAACTACTACTGCAAAACATTTGGGCAATAGAAGGAAAATCCCAGAGAGCATCAGTTGTCTCGTAAGCATTCTCCAGGAATTCAGTCACTCCACACATTGCATACAATGATGCTGCTGATATCTGCCTTTCTACCTTCATGTGTTCATTTTCCACTAATGCAGATGTTTCAGACAAGAAGCTCACATTCTTCGACAGGTCCATACCTTCCTGATCCAATGGAAGCTGATCAATCCCAGTCTGAAATGGCCATGAAGGATAGAACTGAGATATCCCCAGTTCAAGCCCCCCAATGCAGCCACTCAAGTCAGGTCGATATGGATCAAAAAGCATCTGGTTTTCTTGTTTGCTGCCATTGCCCGAAGAATCTATCTTGGTAATACCGGATAGATCATTCCCTCTATTGGAAAGAAAACTCAAACAATTGTTGACTTCACTCTTATTTCCAGCAACAGTAGTCGCTTTGACCTCAGATTTTGAGGTAGCAATTGAGGAAGATCTATTCTTCAAACTCATTTTATGATTGAGGAGATTCCTGATCTTCATAGAGATATGAGAATTAGTAGAGACATGAGTGGTGAAGTTGGTTCTAGTATTGGAACCTCGAAGAAGGCAAGCAGCTTCATCATACGCATGAGCAGCTTCCTCAGCTGTGTCGAAAGTGCCAAGCCACATTCTTATCTTCTGTGTGGTGTCTTTGATCTCTGCCACCCATTTCCCTGAAGGCCTCTGTCTCACCCCAACAAACTTGGTCTTGCTGCTGTTTCCTGCTGATGATCTCTGCTTCACCTTCACCTCTTTTGGCTTGGAACAGAACTGATGCTTCTCCATTATGCAAATTAATGGAAGCTGGAGAAGTGGGTGGCAAGAACAGGAGAAGAAGGCAAGCACATATATATAGCCAAAAGGATGAAAGACAAGACAGACTGATATGTTAGTGGGAGTCTCGTCTTATAATTCTTGCCACCATGTTCTTATGGATTTGTTGTTTTCTGGTGCTGACTGATATCTCAAAGTCATATACATACAAACAAATCTCTTACATGGAAGCCATAAATGGATTGTATAAAAACAAACAAGAGTCAAAAGGGTAGACATGAGTTGAAACCTGTACATAATATAACAAAGAACGAAGAGCAGGCCAGAATGCTAAAGTAAACTCCATTTTGGTGGTGGGAGGCACGGAGACAGGACACTTGGACTCCTCGCCTGCAAGGAAGACCACCAATAATAATAGGCTGATTCACATAAACACCAACACGAAATCACAGCTGCACTGACAACACATTCACTAATCAAAATATACGCAATCCATAAGGAAATCAATTAATAGTCAATGCTGGTCATACAAAAACCCTTGCAGGCTACACTTCTAAAAAATTCCAGCAATGTTACTGGGAAGCCTTAATGTTGTGATCTATATAACCAATTGAAGATACTCTGGTTTGCGTGTTTATGATGCAGATAACAAGAAGGCATTTAATGCTTCATAACCATAATCCCAAAAACCAATGTGATCTACTTTTTCAAGTGTGTCATTAATGCCCACTAAATAGCTGATTACGAAAAATCCAAAAGCCACGTAAGCTATATCTTTCAACGCCTACTAGTTTGTTAATAATACTCACATACACAACCACGTTTTATACAACACACAGACTCACTTCAATTTTTTCAATTAGAAAAAAAACATGTGCAGCCCAACACCTGCTCACCAACTCACTACACCGTGGCTCACTCCACCCATCACACGTTGTTCAGCAATCTTCCAAGACACGCACCACACAATCACCGTTTCATTGAACAACTAATATTCATCAAGTCTATCCCACTCACGCAAATCCACTTTGTTCCTACCAGTGACGTATTTGATATACTTTTACAGTGATTAGGAGATGTGCACAATCCATACAAGCAAATAGAGTTCCACTTAAATTCAAACATGCACCAATCTTATCCTTTTAATTTCATCAATCCACAATTTTTAAATCCCACTACAATTAAGATTTTATATGTTCAATTAAAATGTCAAAACTAAATAAAAGATATATATTTAATATATCTTAACAGTTGTAGTTGACAGAAAAAAAAAACAGTGTCAATGACTAAAGTACCCATGTAGTATAATATGATTAGAAATATATAATTCATTGATTATTTTAAAACGAATGATTTGTATTGGTATTTTTTAAATTGTATCTATAAATAAGGAATTAAAAAAATGAGGAACCTAAAAATTTAACGAAATGAGCTTTTGAAAAGCAAAAAATTTGTACAAGTTAATGTTGTTGAGTTTGTACATGAATTTCTTCATGAGTAGTTGAGAAATGTAGTTTTAGTGATAAATGAATTAGATGAAGGATTTATGAAATAGGTTCTGGTTTGGATATGCATTTTTACAAACCATCCAAAATTGGTTCAGTATTTCCAAAGTTATACTTAATTTACTTTGGACTGTTCTTAAAAACATAACTATACTCTGTATTCAACTTCAAGTCAAATTCTATAATTTTTAGAGATATAATTAGAATTTAATTTCCTCAAATAATTTGTATCCTTATATCTCTAGTTCAATTTAAATCAAAAAGTATTCCATTTGGAAATCTACATAACAAGGGGGAAAGAAGGACTTGTGTAAAAATTTTGGGGGGAACTAAAGAGGGGAACGATAACTAAAATATTTTTTCGTTTTTTTAAATAATTTTTTTAATTTTTGTTTTTTTTAAAATTAAAATTAAAATGACAAAAATAAAAAT
>JANITW010000003.1:336010-349141 GCA_027564335.1 Erythroxylum williamsii
CCCTTGGACTCCTCGCCTGCAAGGAAGACCAGGATTGGGCCACTTTCTATTTATAAAAATGTTTTAAGAACTTGAGGCTAACCGCTTTAACTTTTTTTTAATGGGAATCTGAGTTTGTTGGAATCTGCCATGACATTATCGTACAAACACATATTCACTTCAAAGACAGAATTATTAGCTCATTTGGGAAAATAAAATGTAGATAAAAACCTGACTGTTACAACAGAAAACTATAGGAGGGGATCCGCTGTCGTCTTTATTCTGACCCTATTCTGACCTTTTTTTATTTGAGTCATCTACTCAAATATTTCCCACCTTAGTGGATGACTCAGATAGGAGGGGCCAAAATAAGATCTGGCTCGCAAACTATTAAACTAGCAAAAAATAGCCGGCAACGGCAAGGGAGTGTCGGACCAGACCTCTAAAAGTAAAACTCGATCAAAATTATTTTGGCGGCAGCTGGATTTCTTTCCTATTGTTGATCAGGCCGGAAAACCTGTCAAGTTTACGCTCAATCAAATTAAACTTACTCTTATAACTTTAAATTGGGCCCTGAATCCAACCCGACAAAACCAAATTTAACCCGTCAACTACAAATCGGGCTAAACTAAACCAGTCCCATGTCTTCTTGCCATGCTTGCCCCAGTAGCCTGTCGACTGATTCAGTTGCTGGACGAAGCCTGAATACTAAGCATGAGAATTGCTTTTACATAGAGCTAGAAGGGACATCAAAATCAAATTGGAAAAGAGAAGACTGCAAAATTCTCAACTCAATTGTATGGCTCCCCATTCGTAAATCATTTTCTTCCCAGGGAAAATTGCAAATATAATGAAAGAATCACCGTTCAAAATTTGGGTTCATACATAAAATCACAATCAAGATGTTTTCACTTGAAACAAAAACATGATGCAACAACCAAAACTGTGACGAGAATTGCCTCCCTGACAATCCCCAGAGCTCATGCACCAACAAAATAAAAAATAAAAAACAAAAAACAAAAAGGCCCCAAAACCATGGCATGGACACCTTCACTTTCTTTTTCTCATAATTGACTCATAACTATAGAATCGACACTCGTAATAATATACACATTCTACAAAGAAAGGAATTCAGCCTCAATTCCAGAGACCTTTCACACTCAATCCAACCGACCCAGAGAGGTTGTAACATGCAGAAAACCAATAGATGTAGACCATCTGATGCAAAGAATGGGCAATCAATACACACCCACCACTTCGATATTGTAATTTCCACCAGTCAAAATGCTATGATGATAGGATTGACTGCAACGCCATCTGCTGTTGTGGGTGCAACATCGACCAAGTTGAGGCCAAGGTTGCGGGTGGCAAGGTCCGTTGAAGGCGCCTCAGCAGACTAACCATTTGACTTGCAGTTTTTTCTGTTGCTAGATCTTTACCACATAGAACCTGCATGATCGTTAACTCTCTCTTAGTATGAGAAAAATAAGAATTTTAACAGTATAATTGCAATTGCCTCACCTCCCTATATTAACAATTATTTTGAAAAACAAGAAAAGAAAATCATAGTGTGTACAATGACCACAGAATTCATACAGCAAGGAAATTGATAATCAATTAATATATAGCCGTCAAATCAATGACAGGCATTGAAGCTGAATTGTTGGGCGTTAACATAAACGTCTAACTCAAATGCCATCTTATGCCATTCATAATAAATGATATAACATGTGTTTCCTAAATATATTTGGAAGTCAAAAACAGCTCATCCAAATGATTATGAGTCCATATTACCAATAGGTCTTCATCTAACATTACTGGCTACATTTATAGGGAAAACAGAATGCCAATAACATAAAAAAGAAATCTTGAGTTCCAAATAGTCTGTTCACAGTGTCTTACAACTTATACTTAGCAGCCAATCCACACAGGTACAAAAGAGCAACTAACCTCAGCAAAAACTGAGACTATTTTTGGAAGATACTGATTGTTGGGACCCAAAATTTCCACATCTGACCTGTAGATTGATAACGAACAAATTGGTCACAACAGTTGCTTATGATGTACAAGTAAATTTTCAAAGAAAAGGATGCATGTACTATTCCTTACCTCTCCACCATCGAACATAGTTGTTCGTGAACAACTTTTGCCTCAATTAAATCGCCTGTTATAGGCAAACAGTTCAACCATGCAGGAACAACCTGGCAATTGCGACCACTATTATAAATACAGATACCAAATAACTAGGCAGTGGATACCATGTATTTTCACACTGCAAAAAGATAAAAGGTAGTGTGCTGCCACTTATGTGCGTACATGGGGAAGTACAAGATAGTAGTTCAACTTTCCTGGTGTTCAACTTTCCTGGTAAACATATAAAAGTACCTGTGCTGAATCAATACTATCCCGATGAAACTGGCAAATTTTCCCCAAAGCAGAAACAGCATTATCATATGCCATGACATTTTCAGAATGCTTGGCATTAGGATGTCCAATAACAATATTCAGTCTTGAAAGAGCCTCTGTGCAAAACCACGAATAAAAGTTATTCAAATGGAAAATAAATATAACTCTACTCTGCAATAAAAGATTCCCAAGAAATGTAGGCAAAAATACCTCCAACAAGGGGTTTAAACACAGACCCACCAAACTCAGCACAAACACCAAGTCCGTATACAGCTGCCTGTAAAAAACATTTCCCGTCTAGCTTGAATACATGGCTGAATTTGAATCAGGTAGGTAGACAAATCAGAGTAATTACCTGTCGAACATCTGGGTTTTCATCGTTGCAAGCCTCCAACAAGAAAGGAAGATATGTATCATAGTACCTGTCCCAAAATTGGATCAAATGCACTTCTAAGTTAAAATGCTAAAAAATGACATTCAAAAAGAGAACTTACTTAAGGGCTGCCTCCCGACATTGCTCAGCAACATCATCAAAAATGCAAATTGCAATCCTTCTCTCTTCAGCGGTCTTATCTTTTCCCTAGATGCATGATAACATATCGAGTCAAGACCACAAAAATAACGGTATAACACATAATCAGAGCACATCTCAGATCAATGAGTTTCAGTGTAAATTGCTCTTATATAGTACCTACCCACATAGGAGTTAGATAAGATGATAGCTCATCAAAGAAAGGCAAGAATGAGCCTTTAAAGGTCTTGATTAAGGTTCCCAAGATTTCACCCACCTGAAAGAAGTGATAATTTGAATGAGAAACATCACATATTACGGATAATTCTAAGATTGATGATTATGTGGCGTATACTAACTTGGTCGAACACCTCCTCCTCTTGCTCATTTTCTTCTCTAATCAATTCTCCCTCCTCTGCATCAAAATCTTCAGCCTTGGCTCTCTCTGCTCTCTCTCTCTTTCTACTTGAGCTAGCTGTGATCACCTGCTTTATCTCTTCAACTATGGATCGTACCTGTCCTTCTTCAACGAGAGGTCCAGATATCTGAAAGAAAATAGGGAAATTGACGTAAAGAAAAAGAATTAGAGTTAAAAAAAGTAACAAAAATTAATCAGCTGCTGACAAAAAACCAACAATAGCAACAAAGAAAGTAGGAAGGGCAAAAACACTCAGCAGAAAGTAATAATTGTGAAGTTCGCCCAATTACAACAACAACATTCAATAGAAATCCTGCCGATATAATGACCAGCAATTGCTAGTTTTTGAATTATTATATCTAATGCTGTGTGATTTCGGTCTTTTCTAGAACCGTGAATACACAATAAATAGGACTACAGAACAAAAATAGCATAGTTAGTATTTTTTGTCGTGTAACAGACCTGTAAGCATTCATTCAATGCATCCAACATACTTGCACAGATCTCAGTATCAGGCTCCTGAAGGCAAATTGCAGTGATCGAAAACCATTAATCACCACACCATATTAGCTGAAAACTTGCACCAGTAGGAGGTAAATAAAGGCATACTAATAAATGTGGAACTTATAGAGACCTTGTGTAATGCTTCAACCAAAGCTGGAGTAATGTAGTCTGATAACTGTTTTACATAGGACTCATTGCGACCTTGAGCTATACCCTTCTCTACAGCTAATTTTGCCGATCGCAGGAGCTCCGGCATGGCTAGAAATAAAAAAAAAACTTCCAGTGAAATTGGTGTTTCAGGCCCACCATAAAAGTTAACAACAAAGGATGACAATTTGCAATGTCCATTCTGCATTTATTACCTGAAACAGCTGCTTTCCTAACTTCTTCATGGAAATAGAATTTGAGAAGAGGAACTAATGTTGGAGCGACCTACGATAAATTAAAAAAAAACCATACCAGTGTCATAAAGATAGAAACTATTGACAAATTCTCAAGTGAATAATAATATATCCTCATATATTGACAACTAAATAGGACCTGATCAATCCATGGAAAAAATCCTTCTTTAAGTTCATCAGCATAGCAGCATAACATGTTACAGGCAGTAGCTTTTTCTTCCAGGATACTAGTTTTGATTCCTATTCTTTTGTCCCCAAGAGTAATGGTCTCCATACTGCAAAAGATACAACTCTTAGCAAGATTAAAAAAATTTCCATGCTTCAGAAATGTGAATGCATGTATTTCAGTTAGAATGAGAGAAAGAAACAGGTTCAATGCAAAGTGTACAACATAATCAGACTATCCGAATGTGGAGAAGATGAGAAAAAGGAGATGTAAAGCTCACACCATTGTATTGCCATTTCCTTTTTTTTTTTTAATAAACTTGCCAGTAGGTAATTAGGTTTGAAAATAAATGAAAACATTAAGATCATGAATGAACAAACACATGAAAGAGATGCCATTTTCGCATTTCCAAAGAAAAGAGTATACCTTTCATCATCAGAATCATCAATATCATTATCCGAGTCTGCAGATGTGATGGTCACATCAGGCTTCAGTTGAGCAGATTGAAGCAAAGGTGGCATAACAACACTCATGTAAGGAAGGAAATCCTGCCCCAAACATTTGCAGAGTCTGGCCCAAGCCTAAATTTGATCATATCAGTCAGAAAAGAACGAAAGGCTGATCATAGATTTCATAATAAGTTTTTAAAGCAATGTCCCATATTAAAAACATACTTGTAACATATAACTTGTGGTTGGATCATCTGTCTCCATTTGAGCTCCTTGTAAAGACATAAGCACTTCCATAACCTTGCAAAAGTGGAAGTTTTCAGAGAAAATCAAATATTCATAGAGTAGACAAATAATCAGAAAATGCTGGTAATGATCCAATTAGTATGAACACAAGGATAAATCATTCAAAATCCATCCATTCTCCATTTATTCAAAGATGGTGTTCCACTGCACAATTTATGGCATAGTAAGAGTTAAGAATCCTACATCTAGTTATAGTGCACATTCATAATTGATTAGGGATGATTCCATGCCTAAATCTACCAACCTGTTTAGCATCATCTCTAAACTTATCCTTGCCTACAGCCATCCCAACCAGACTAATGCACTCCATAGATTTTGCACGAAGCATGCGATTGGACTTGTCAGTTGCATTCACCAATATGGTTTTCAGGTATGGCATCACTGCATCATAATACTTCTGGAAGTGCTCCTATAAACCACAGATATTTTTGAGACAGATTTAGATTTAGACAGCACAAACTTGCAAGAATGGAAACAGCTGCCATAATTTACCTGAGAAGAATCAGCAACTGAAGCCAAGGCAGTCAAGGCTCCTTCTTGCACCATTTGTTTTCCATTCTGCAATGCGAATGTGCAATATTCAGATCAAGAAGTTTTTTACAAAAATGAAATAAAAAATGCATACAAAGAAATTATTGATACTTCTCTTCATTTACCTGCAAAAGCACAAGCAATTTGCTCACAATTCCATCCAAGTAAGGTGTCAAAATCTCTGGAGTACAGTTCTCACTGAAGTTGAGCACTGCCGACGCAGCATGGGCCTGTTGCATAAGAAACACCAAAAGAATCTGTTAGTGCAAAGCATTTTAAATCTAATCTTGATTCTTTGATTGGTCCAAAAAATAATTGAAGTCAAAAAGAGGGAAAAAAAAACAAGGAAGCAGGAATTGAAACCAAGTAAGCTAGGAATACAATGTAGAGCACATAGAGGTAGCTGAAACAAGAATGTAATCGTAGGTTATCCCAACTCATTCATGAGATGAATTGTTATCCAAGAGCCAAAAGGACTTTTACCAGAATAAGATTTTGCACTTTTACAAGTAACAGCACCCTTCAAACCCAAACACGCAACCACATTATTACAAGTACAATAGCTTAAGAATTCACTATAGCAAATATTTATAAGGTATTCAAATTTTGATTCTCACTTAGCAGTTCACCAAGACCTCAATAATGATATTTGCATTATAAGAAGCATATCCATGTCAATTAAGATAATCTAAAAAGAAATCCAGAATTGATTTGAAAACCAGATACTGCAAGAATTTCTTTTTCCCCTTAACCAACCTACTGCAATGAAAGAATCTTTACCTGTACTCTAGGATTTTGGAAGTCATCCATTGCCGAGGCAAGTGCTGGCAACACCCTCTGATGGTATTGATTTTGCAAATCTGGACCCAAATCCGTAGACAACTGCCCAATTGCATTAATTGCAGCCCATCTCACACGTGGATGAGGATCATGGAAAGAATTCAGCACCATTGACACCACTTGCTCCAGATTTTTTATCATTACCTACAAAAGAAAACAGCATCGATTATCCATTTTTAATCAATGTTGATATGTCATAACACAAGCGGTCCTGGTCACAAGGAGTCCATTAGCAAAAAGTCTGCCTAAACAACCCAATATCAAATTATTTCATCAACTTTAACAACAAACTCTCCAAGAGACCCGGGTATAAACGACAAATACTGAGTTTTCTCGATCATAGAAATTAGCAGACTGGAACTAGCAATTATACAAATATCAGCTATTGGACAACTAACTCACTCAATTACTGTTTAGGATAAATTGAAAAGGAATTAAAAAGAAAAGGAGTGAACAAAGCATGGCAGCCTAGTCATAGTTCTTTACAATTTCTGTACCTTTGAGCAACCTTCAGCAATTTGAGCAAGAGCAATGAGAGCTGCATGATGCTTCTGCCACTCAGGAGCGGCCAAAAACGCCGGCAACTGCTCAGAAGCCACGGGAACAATAGTATTCCCACCCAATGAAATAGCCAAGCGGTCCAAACACTCCTGGCCAACACTATAATTACTCGTCTCTCCCGCATCTTCGTCTTCGGTGTCCGCACTATGCCATGCAGGATCATCCTCAATATCCAGCAACATCCTCATCAATATCGCAAACAACCTGCTTATAAACTGAGGCAACTTCCTCATCATCCCGGGGGCTCTCTCTCTGGCCTCCGCCAAAGTTATCACAAACTCAATTGCCAAATGACGAGTCCCTTCCTCCAAGCTCTCAGCTTCAGCAATCTGCAACATGGACCCAACCACATCCACCAGTTGCCTCCTCAAGAAACGGGGCTCTGTTCCAGCTAATTCGATCAAAAGTTCCAACGCCTCCTGCGCTGTGGCCTCGTTGCCGTTATTTAAGGCCTCGGTCAACGTCATCATCATCGCCGGCAACAGGTCCTGGAATCGATCCCGATCAGATGAACTATCCAAGCACTGGATAAAATTTATGACCGCATTCAAAGCCGCAATCTTGACGTCGAAATTGGGGGAATTTCCCAAGCACTGCAGGAATACGGCGTGCAACTCCTTTATGAACGGGATCAACGTGTCGCCGATGTACTGGGAAAGCTGGGCAAATATCAAAAACGCGGATTCCTGGAGCTTTGGTGAATCGGATGACACGCACTGGAACATGAAAGGAAGCAGCTCCGGCCATCCGTTCTCATGCAAAATGCTGGAAGCAAGCTCGGAAACGGTATCGCACAGCTTCTTGAGAATCGATTTAGTCTGCTCGTGCTGAACAGAGGTGAGAAGAATAGACTTGAGGGAAGACTGAGTGGAGGGAGAGAGGCGGGGCCAGAGATAGGAGTCGTCGCGGGTGAGGAGCTTGCGGAGGAGGACGGCGGACATGGCGCGAGCGTCTGGGTGAGGGGAATGCTGTAAGAGGTGGGCGAGCTTGAGGGATAAGGAATCGGGGTGGGCTTGTTTGCAGAGATTGAAAAGCAGCTCAGCCTGGGAGCGTTGGTCGTTGGAGGAGGACATGAGGGAGGAGATTAGGTTTTCAAAAGGTGCAGGGTCTGGGCCGAGGATCACTCCCAATTGTTGCTGTTGAAGAGCGGCCTCGTCCATGGCTATAGGTTTCGAACTAGGGTGATGAAGAAAGGTGGAGCTTGAGGTGGCTGGCTATGGCTGCCTTAGTTTTAGGTTTGTTGCTTTAACTTCTCCCTCTCTCTCTCTTATTTTCTCAATTAGGGCTTTTCTAAGAAAGAGGAAGAGAGAGAGAGAGAGAGAATGACACTTACAGTGTATGATATTAAAGCAAAAAATAATAAAAATGTTGGAGATTAGCTGTAATTTACTAATTTTTCCTTTTAACGCACATGTCATTCAAAAATTATATTTAAAATTTAAAATATAATTAATATTAAATTGTTATAAAATTAATATATAATTAAAAAATTATCATTATAAATACAGAAATATTATGACGTAGGTTATTAAACAACACAAGCCTAACCTAATTTTATTTGAACAACATCCTCCTTGCGCGCCACCCTCTCATTGTCTTTTGTTGCCTTGTTCAAGTTCCTCCTACTCTCTCATCTGCTCAGCCGCTCCTCAAGTTCTTCCTACGTTTCAGGTGAGTTCAGTTTGTTCTTCCTAAACTGTTAATTAACTTAATTTTGTTTCTCTTGGGGTTAGATTAGAAAATGATGATCTAAAGTTGGCCTGCTAGTTTCGGCCATGATTAGTGTTAAACTTCGTTTTTGTATGCGAAAGTATGAGGTTATTCCGAAGAAGAGGAGTGGAGCCCAAGAATGGCTTCATTATAAAAGTTAGGCAATTCATGTCGAGTGGAATGGCTTTAGTGGTAGCTGATGCTAAACCAACGGATTTAGGGGATATTACTAAATTAATTTAGTAATATTATTGAATTATACGAGTCCTTACAAGCATTACACGAGAAGAAAAAATAGATTACATAATAGACTTAGGGGTTATTATTTAATTATACGAGTCATTATTTATAATTAATATTATTTTAATTACTTAGTTAATAAATTGACTAATTTTATTTAAATTCAGTAGGTTTTCTCCTCCCTCAATAATTAATTTACATTAATTAATTAGTTAATAAATTGACTAATTTTTAATAATAACAATATTAAAATATATTTACAAATGCTAAATATCCCATTTTGGTATTAAATATAAATATTTAGTTAATGATTGTCTATTATATTATGTGTGAGTTGTCATTTGGTAGCATTAACTAATAAGGTTAGTCTTAATTGGATGTAGTTGGGTCATAAAGTGTGAATGCATAATAATTTATATGCCGCTTTAGTTTAAACAAATTATTTTATGAGCTAAAGCTATGGAATCATTAAAATAAAGTTTATAGATCTTGATGTTTTTTTCATTTTTAACGAATTATGTTTTAATGATTTAAGTAATTATATTATTATGAAAATTTTAATAGTTTTTCTCTTAATGATATCATTTGATCTTAATTTTTTAAATTTGAAAATAAAAAATATTATTATTTGAAAAATTAAACTAAGATAAAAATCATTTTGAAGAAAGTATTCAAATAAAACTTCAAAGGGTTAAATTTATTATTTTAATAAAAATTTTAAAAATATTTTCACCCTTTTTAAGTTTAAAGTAAGTGTATTTGATTACATAAATAATTGAACGAATAAATTATTACCTAATTATAAAAATTTATCCGTTACACATTCTAATTAGAAAGATATTAACTTTCGGGTTAAATTAATTGAGGTCTGATTCAAAATCCGACTGAATACAAAACTTTAGGCTTGAATCAAGGTTTAATTGAATCCAACTAAACTTGAGCCCAATTTTATTAAATATGTTTTAGAATTTTTAAAAAATTAAAATAATATTAATCAATAATAAAAATAATCTAAATTTAACCCAAATTTTATTAACTTAGATTAAATCGACGACAATCTCTGGTAAACCTAATAGGCTAATGTTGTCTATTATATTCTATGGTTAGTTGGCAATAAATTAGAAAAGTAGCTTTTTTGGCTTTCCTACCTATTGTCCTACTTCTACCTGTTTGATTAATTGCCTCAACCAACTTATGATATTTGTTGCCTTACAGTTAGATGCTAAACTATATCCTTTGAATTCTAAGCCAATTGGGTTCATAATCCATAACAAAATTTTCAAACTTCTTGGAACTTACTGTGAAATGTAAGATGCAGAAGAGCTTCAAGAAGAGTGAATAACGCCTCCTGTGTCATCTAACTGATTTGTTGATTTTGGTCTGCAGTTCATTAATTGACATGTTTCTAATCAAACATCAAGACAGCAACATCTCATGATCTTGTCTCCCTCATAACAACTTCATATCTCGCCAAAGCTGCCACTACCTCCATTTCAATTCTAAGTAAGTTCCTTTCTTTCACTCACTCTGTCTTTCAGTTCTTGCTTGTGTCAATGGTTCGTTCTTGTTGGAGCACCGATTGAATTTTGAGAGAATGTTACGAATAAATTTGGTGAAACTAAAGTTGGGTTCTTTTCATTTTCTTGATATATTTTGATATTTGTTTAAGTTTTGGAATCTGGGATTTTCAAACTTGAAGAAACCCCGTGAAGGAGACACATCCAACTACTGACCCAATTGGGCAAAATCCTGTAGATCTTACTTGCAAGCAGTGTTACCTGGAAACGGTAATGACAGTTGATGAATCTAATTCACACGCCACTACAGTTTCGAGAAATTGAGAAGAAACAGTCTTTAAATCCAACTCTTTGTTATCTGGCAGCAGCTTGAACATGCTAAATAATGGGAAATTAGCAGTAGTTTAGTCTTTTTGTCCCTCTTCATTTCTTTGTACTCTGATGGTCGAGGAAGAGTTTTTTGGGTAAGCAAATAGGAGGAGTTGGGGCATGAAGGAATATGCTTAAGAGAGTTCACAGCCATTGCTTTTGCAGTGCTGCTTCAAAACCATGGCTTTTGGTGGGCCTGGGAAATCCTGGCGAAAAGTATAAAGGGACTCGACACAATGTATGCTACCATATTTATACACATAAAATGCGTCTGTTTTGGCTTCTTATTTTTTCTTGAATTCTTAAATGTTGCTTGTGTGTCTCAGGTAGGATTTCAGATGATTGATGCATTTGCTGAATCACAACAGATTCTAGTAAATAGACCTCATTGCAAAGCCATCTTTGGAGAAGGCCAGTGATCTATTTTCTTCTCAACTTCCATGCACAATAGCTAACATGCACAAAAGCATACTGCAACTCCTGCTGACACGAAGCTCATGAAGGTTTTACCATTTGTGGCAGGTTTTGTTGGTGATACACCCGTTCTTCTTGCAAAGCCTCAAACATATATGAATCTGAGTGGTGAATCAGTAAGTGATTCTGGCAATTCTTTCATCATTGTGTAAAAATATCAATTAATGTTCGTTAATTTGTGAACGCGTGCTTTTATTAAATGTTTTAGTGGTCAATCTCCGATTACTCATCTAGCTAGAACATGATAAACTGTGTCTTTATCTCGTGAAGGTCTTAACTACTCAATCTTTTCTAAAGCAGGTTGGACCACTAGCAGCTTACTATAAGCTACCTCTTAGTCGCGTTGTTGTGGTAAAATTTTGCTCTGGCTATGTGTTGCTCTTGCTATGTAGTATGAGCACTGGATATTTGACAAGCTAGATCATCTTAAATTTATCATGTTATGCAATCTTAGATTCATGATGACATGACCTTACCGTGTGGAGTGCTTCGAATTCAACCAAAAGGAGGCCATGGAAGCCACAACGGGTATGGATGGACAAACCTTATCTGTTAGAGACAGAAATGTAGATTCTAGTCGCCTATATTTTTTGTGGCAACAAAATGCTTTAATGCATGCTAAGTGGAATCCTGCTCTAACAGTTCAGAGTTATATTGTAAAAAAAAAGAAGATGAAAACTTGAATAAACTGTATATCCATTGAACTCTAGCAATCTTTTCTCAATTAAGTCGATTGAGGCAGGTTGACTTTTGGGATCCCTTAAATAATTTAGCAGTTGCAGTGGATATAAATCATATGACCTGCAAAAGACTTTACAGCTAGCTGTGCTTAATTGAACTAACTTGTTTGTCTATGCAACCCTTGACATGTTTCACTTTACTTTTGCTAGTCTAAAGAGTGTGATCCTCCATTTTCGAGGGAACAGAGAATTTAATCGGCTGAGGATCGGTTAGTATAACTCCATATATCATTATACTCGCTTACTACCCCTTTCTTGAACCCTTTTCGTACTCATTTCAGGAATTGGGAGGCCT
Source organism: Erythroxylum williamsii (assembly GCA_027564335.1). Classification (NCBI taxonomy): domain Eukaryota; kingdom Viridiplantae; phylum Streptophyta; class Magnoliopsida; order Malpighiales; family Erythroxylaceae; genus Erythroxylum; species Erythroxylum williamsii. The sequence continues at coordinate 348,428 of JANITW010000003.1, forward strand.
CCTGGTCAAATGGATCCCAAAGCTTTCCTGCTACAGATGTTCAACGCAACGGCTCAAGAGAAAGTATGCTTTCAATTCCCAGAACTATTGATTTAGTGATTGAGATTTGCTTATACTGGATGATAATGTACTGATTCATATTGTGTTGAAAGTTCAAACTTTTCTATAATATTTGCCACTTTTTTTACGGCAAGATCGACTCAGCATTACCAGAGGCGATTGCTGCGTTGAAGTCCATCTTATCTGAAGGGTTGGCAGAGACTGCAGTAATCTTCAACAAAGAACAGAAGTACAAGCACTTGAAATCTCTTGACATTCCAACATAAGGAGGTTAAATCGCTGACTATTCAGTGCTTTTTTTTTAAGGGGTGACCCACACAAGATATGTAAAGTTTCAATCTCGTGTTTAATCATATATATTTCAAAGTCACTTAGATCAGTGAAGATGTTTTTGATTCTTTATCTATCCAAGGGTACCAACAACTTTGAACACTGTTTATGTCTATGATTGGTCTCTTGTAGCCTATTCAATGAGCCATGCCTTGATGGAGAGCAGATAATACTACTGTGTCCAATCTTGACTCGTTCAAAAAATGTCTTCGTTCTATTTAAAGATTTATTTTGATTTTATTTTTTATTATTTTAATTTTAATTTTAATTTTTAAATAAAATTTTTAAGATAAAAAATTTATAATTTAAAATTTGATTAATTTA
>JANITW010000003.1:365099-381231 GCA_027564335.1 Erythroxylum williamsii
AATTTACTTATGTTATAATCCATATAAAAGATTTGGTTAGATATATTTTCATTTATATTTCATATAGTTTAAAATTATATGATAATTAATATATTATATTTTGTATATTATTTAATATACTTTAAATAATATTTATATGCATAAATATTTTTTGTTATAAAATAAAATATAATAAAAATTAAAAATACATTTTACTTTTATATTACTAAACAGTCTATTATATAAAACTTTTTTTTAAATAACAACCAAATCATCAACTTACTTCTTAAAAAATTTATGTCCAAAAAAAACCTTACAGAAAAAGGCTCTTCAGACAAAACTCCAACCACAATCCTTCCTTTGTGCTTTCTTCAATTTAATAATATCCTGTAAGAAGTCTAAGAAGCCTAGACTTTGTCAACTGGTTTATTTGTTAATTATAAATCAATTATTAAATGTACTTAACCAATTAAAAATCTCTTTTGGCATAATTAAAAAATAAATTGGAACAAAGATTTTGAGGATCCGCTTATCCTCAACAACACCACTATTGCTTAAATAATTCATACTGTCATCTCTCACGTGTCATGCAAGAACACTTCTTCTTTCTTATTTTATGTGTAAACTATTCGACTCGGTTGGAGCTTCCTGGTAGTTTGAGCACTGAGTTTTCTGTGCAGGTCGACGCAAGATGATGGGAAAATTCAAAAAGGTATGTGTCTTTTGTGGGAGTAACTTAGGGAACAAGACAATCTTCAGGGACGCAGCTCTTGATCTGGGAAGGCAACTGGTTAGTGACATCTCTTCAGTTTCTCTGTATCCCCCATGCCAGGCACTTGCAGCCGCGGATATTTTCACGGCTTTTTCATTTCTAAACACCACAATCTGCAGGTACAGAGACAGATCAATCTGGTGTACGGAGGAGGGAGTGTTGGATTGATGGGACTAGTTTCTCAGACAGTTTATGACGGTGGATGCCATGTTTTGGGGTAAGATAGTGATACACGGAATCAGAAGCTTGAAACATGCAAAGCTATGGCTGTTCTTTCTTCATACTAATGGTTTCATGATCAGTATTCCTTGAATTCACTTAATCCTTTTTCTTTTTTTCTGGGTTAGAGTTATCCCAACAGCTCTTGTCCCTCTCGAGGTACGGCTGCTCTCTTTTTCGCTCTCCATGTTTATATCTATACACAAACATACACAGCCACACATGTGTATTAGTTGCTTTAATGGTTTCGTATCAGATTTCAGGTCACACAGTAGGAGAAGTGATGATTGTAGCAGATATGCATGAAAGAAAAGCTGAGATGGCTAAACGAGCTGATGCTTTCGTTGCTCTTCCTGGTTTTATTCTTGTTCTCATATACCAATCTTTCCATTCTGATACATATATCTGTTGATTATGAAAATTCATATGAATCAACATCCTGTATGATGCTTAATGAAGGAGGATATGGAACCTTGGAGGAACTGCTTGAGATGATAACTTGGTCTCAGCTTGGAATCCACGACAAACCAGTTAAGTACAATTTGTTTTTCCTTTTACGATCAAGAAACCTGTGTTTGGTTATTCTGTTTTTGATGTTTCTTAGCTTTCAATGTTTTCTTTTCTCTTTATGCAAAAAAAAAAAAAAAAAGCACATAATAGTTTTGTTTGCCATTTTCTGCTACTGGGTCTTGTTTGCTATTGTCTTGAAGTTTGGTTTTCTAACATGCAAATCCCATTAAGAGCTAATTTCCAATATCTATCAAACTGGATTGGTAATAGAGATTATGATTTTGGTTTAATGAATTCATATCAAATGCATAATCAATGACCCTTTTGGGGCTCCTTTTCATAACTCCATGTTCCTTCAGACATTAATGGAGTTTCTGTTACATGTTCAAATCTGCGGATTTTTCCTGAAAGACCTTTAAACCTTTGTTTAAGTTTGTATCAGCTGTTCCTGGAAACAAGCAGGAACAAGAGATTACTGTTTAAAAAGCAGCATTCTGAATTCTTGTTTTTGGAACTCTTTAAGCACTTAAACATCGTTTCAAATCTTTACTGTATATATAAAGTTGATATAAAATTCCATTCAGCAGTCGAAAAACCCGTTAAGTAAAGCGTGTATTCCCTGAAACACTATTATATGTGCTGATATCTGAATCCTATCCTAATCAAATACTTTAACCAAGCGTTGGAGTATCATAATTCAACTCGTGGGGAATTAAGAAAAAGAGATGTAGCTTTCTAAAAGCCGTAAGTGGTTATGAGAATGAGCTGTCCCTTGAGCTTGACAGCTTTCCAAATTGTGAAAGAGATGGCCATGACAGAGACCTCACACCCATACTTTAGATCCATAATTAGTACCTAATCTCTTTGCTTGAGAAGCTTGTTTCAGGCGTGTTTTTAACCCTTCATCTTGGGAGACTAGACTTCTCCAACTTAATGGGACCCAAAATGGAGTTGAAACAACAGTGGCAAAAACAAAACTTTGCAGTAGTCACCAAAGGAAAAAAAGAGAAACTTGGCTTCTACTTTCTACTCCGTCAATGTTAATAATACCATTAACGCGTCATTAGTAGTTGGTAAAGGACAATGACTGATGATGTTATCTGATACAACAATGTATGTACGTATGCCTTGTCATGATGTAAACAGGTAATAAGTGGATTGGTTGAATAACTAGAAAAGTACATAAGAAACTTCATATCTGTCTCCCCTATAATACATGAACGTCCTCCAAATCTTTTCCTCATTCTCTGAGATTGTCGTTGACAAACACACAGGTGGGTCTCTTGAATGTTGACGGGTATTATGATAGCTTACTTGGGTTGTTTGACAAAGGTGTGGAAGAGGGATTCATAAGGCCTTCCGCTAGGAACATCGTCATATCTGCAAATAATGCTCAAGAGCTGATACAGAAGATGGAGGTAATAGTATTCTTCATTTCCACAAGCTGCAACCACATGTGCTCCATATCACAACATATTTTTATGCAGGAATATGTACCTCTACACGAACAAGTGGCTCCGAGTCAGAGCTGGAAAGTGGAAGGATCCAATGCAAACTTGTAGTTATTTGCTGCATTTTACTCTTCAAGATCGATTGTTCAAGCACAAAAAAGGAAACATACACATGAATGATTTGTTTTCATAGATGTCTAACCATTTTGATGTTTGTAATTTGTAAGCTAAACTCTTTCTTCAAGTGCCAAATTGGATGGAGGCTCACTTTCCAAAGGAAAGAAAAATAAAGCACATGCAAGTTTGAGACTACCTGTGTATGATAAACTAACTCTATCCTAGTATACAAAATGGCAGAGTTGATAACATAATTCCACCAGATGATCCAGTCAACAGTTGATATGCACAGACCAGTTACCACCATTACCAAGCAATCAAATTTAAAGCATATTAGCTTATTTAACCGATCAACATGTATGAACTGCAGCAGAATCAACAACAAGTATGAATCCATCTAATAAAATCCATTTCATCAGAGCAAAAGCTGTCAAATTGATAGATACACTGTCAAATACTAAGGAAAATTTTTATTGGTTTTTTTGAAGCACAGGATCCAGGACTTTCTTTCAATTTTATCCTCAAAGATTTAGGTAACGCTTTCAGATAAAGCTCTGGACGAATTCTGAATTGAAAGAACGAGGATAGTTGTGCCACCTGAATTCTTTGCACAAGCACAAAGCTGAGAGAGGATTGTCTTAAGAAAACTGAATATAGCTTTATCTAAAAGAGAATTTAAGGACTTTGGACTCAGAACCACAGAACAGGATAGGACCATGTCCTGCCTTTTCTCTATGATTCTCCATTTGTCTCTTATTTCTTGCAGGATTTCATTTCATAGATGGAAAATTTTCCCTAATCAATTGAACATATCAATAAGAGGAAGTCCTTTGGTTGAATTAGTTTTAATAGCCAACAATTACTGTTAAAGAGGGCATCTCAGGCTCTTTACAAGCAAAGCAAAAACCTTCTATGACACTCTTAAAAGAACACCATCAAAAGAGAACTGTAGATTAAATATCATCAAAGGTAAAGCAATCATATGGCGAAAAATTGGAGTTTAAAGGAGATTAGGAAATATCAAAGCAAACTAAAATACCAATAAGGACTAATTTTATGGTACAAATATAGGATTCCTTTCCAATGTCAGCCATCTATAGAGTAAAATAACAACCAAATGTTAAAAGAAGCCCCGACCAATTCAAAGGTATCACTTCCACTTGAACCAAGAAAACAGGTGACACAAATCAATCCATGAAAAGCAAAGAATGGCATTCAACCTGGTCAGCACGTGTTGATTCCATCCTTGCAGTCACTGGTCAAATTATAGAATGTCTCAACACGTGACTTAGCCCGGAAAAAGACCTCAGTATCCACTGCAACTCTCATATATCCATCAAACTCAACAGGCCGTCCATTATTCAAAAGCATTGTCTCATTGTACCAATCACTAGTATTTGACCACAGTTCCTTGTAATCATCAAGCAAATGAACTTTGTAATGGGACCTCAACTTATCAAAGTAATTGTAAAATGGCTCATTGGTTGCTACGTACAGGTTCCTCCAGGGATGAACTATTCCTTGAAGCTTTGCAACAAGGGCATCTGGTGATGTATCAGCATCCAAATGTGGCCATAGCTCCTTATTTTGAGCCTTCTCTCCTCGAACTACATGAACTGCATCAAAATCCCAGTCCATTCTCCCGCTGATCTCAGCGACAATATTCATCAATCTTTTCGATTTCCAAATGGCATGCCATGGCCTCTGAACATACTTGGCAGATTGTCCTTCACAGACTCTGTACCAGTAATTATCTGGCTCTGGAGCATCAAATTGCCTCCAGATAATTGTGCTCTTGTCTTTCTTCAGTTGCATTGGTGTCACCTTATAAGTCAAAACCTTTTTGAAGGGGATCTTTCTCTTGTGTGATCGATCCCATTTCTTCCAATCTCTCAAGAATTCACCCTCTTCCACAGTTGATGCTACCTGCTTAAGATGTTCAAAATCAAAATAATACCGGAAGTCCTTGCCTTCTTCATCCTTACCACTGGGATTGTGACTTGCTGACAAGCATAAATTCAAATCCATCACAAACGTCCTATTCAAATACATAGCTTCCCCTAAGCCACACAAGAAACTCCACAAATAATGATTCATCGACTTACAATAATCACCTCCTCTAGAATAATACAAGTACTTTCCTTTTCGAAAATTTGTCACTGATCCCAAGGTTGGAATTGTATCATTAATTTCATCATCACGCAATGAAGGTGCAAGATTTGGGTGAATTTTACCACTTCTAGTAGTATTCAGTCTGCTCCTCTGCCTCCTGGCATTAATACCTGAATGCCAACCACCTGCATGTATGATTTTGTATGTACAACTGTCTCCAATTCCAAACCTAAACCTCCTAAAATCCCTATATTTCCTCCAAGACTTCTCCTTTTTATTCCTAAATCTCCATGCCACATCACACTCATCCTGCTTCGACCCATTAACTGGGGTTTGATACTCCAAAAACACAATGGCCTTGAATAACTTCAAGTTGAACTTCTCAACCGTAATCAGTACCATTGGATCGGAGCAATTCACGACCTGCAAATCCTGACAACCAGATGATTTCAGCGTCAAATTTGTCACTTGCCCCTCAGCTTTCTCAATCACTTGCCCCTCAGCTTTCTCAGTCACTTTCTCCTCAGCTTTCCCAATCAGTTCCTCCTCAGCTTTCTCAATCACTTCCTCAGTGATTGGTTGGACAGCAGGTGCAGACGCAGTTTGCAAATCTTCACCCGTTTTGAGGACAGAATTATCAATCTTGAAGGTGGCATTCTCACTTTCGGTGAAGAGTTTTGTAAGAGCCGGAGCTGATTCCAACCATGGATCCGGAGGTTGGTAGGTGATTGCAATAACAGTAAAAATCAAAACTGAGAATACAAACACAGAGAAACATAGGTTGCTAATAATCCTTATTAGATTTTGCCCAATTGGCTCAGTAGTTGGATTTGTCTCCCTCATGGGGTTTTCTTCAAGTTCGAAACCCAGATGGCAAATCTAACCAAATCTTCAAATCAATCAAGAAGATGGAAAGAACCCAACTTTTATCTCACCAAATTCATTCACACTATCCCCTCAAGATCCAATCTTTATGCCAATACGAACCAACCCTTGAAACAAGCGAGAACTGGAAGATAAAATGAGGGAAGAAAGGAACGAACTTAGTATTGAAATGGGTTTTGGCGAGATATGAGCAAAAGGGTTTTTACTGTTACTGGCTCTGAGGGAGACAAGATAATGAGATGCCCTAAGCTTTGGCTAGAAGTAAAGTTTTAAGTCAGCGTCACTATATAGTAAAGTGAGTTGTCGCCGGCGATTCCGTCGTGCTCCTAATATTTTTTCTAACAAATAAATAATATAAAAACTTCAAAAAAAGAAAAGACAAATGTTCTCTCCCTAATTTGTGGTGTCATGTCAAAATCAATGACTTAGATACTTGAACTAACCTCTCATGTTTTGATTGGAAAAAAACCAACACCGAAAGATATCATCTTTCTTTATATATAATATATACCTAATTTTTCCTTATAATTGATGGACTATCCAAATTATAAAAGATACAATCACTGTCTCATTTTAGATTGATACTCTCTTTTCTTGGTGTCTTTATATGAAATTAATGGGTGAAAAGATGGAAGAGATGAAGAAAATAAAAAAAGTAAGTAGCAAAAATGATATCATATTTGATTTTATAACAATTATCATCTTTTCTTTTTTGTTTTTCATTTATTCCCTTCTATGCAAATGGTTCACAATGAATTAGACAACACTACTAATTTGTGTCCTCTAATGTCTTTTTCTTTTTTTTGGTATTAGACTAATGTCCCCTTTTGACATAAAACTAAAAACTAAATCTTTATGGTCCAAGCAACAATGTTCTATGGCTCCATAGAAAAACATTTATGATAGAGCCTCAAAACATAAAAAAACCACTTTGGTAGGACAGCCAACTCCAATTGCAAACTAATGTACAGAGTTATTCAATCAAAGCAGGGCATGTAGTTGAATAAAAGAGTTGAGTTGCAAATGAAAGAAGTTCCAATTTGGACATTTAGAAGTTCACATTTTCAAATAAAAAAGTTCTCTTCTTTCCATCCTATCTGAGTTCCTCAATATATTCTAGCAAGAACTTGATGCAGAAAGTTCTTGTATGCGGTGTATGTACATGCTCAACTGCTACACAAGGCCATGGTTATACTTGTGAAAATGAAAACTTTTGTGAATGAAGTGTGCCAACCATCTTGAAGCTGTGAAGCATAGAACAGCCATCAAGACAACTGCAGTTCTTGTGGGTGCTGAACTCAGAATCTGCTTTGCTGCAGCGACTATGCCGATTAAACCGACAGAGATAAGAGGCAGTATAGTCTCAAGGGCGCTGAGAGCCTTGTATGCCTTACTGCAACTGCTACAATTCACCACATGGGACCAATACCTGAAGGAAGATGTTAACCAACTTCATCAGGATCATATTCAGCTACATCCATTGTCTTCAGTAGCCAAGAAAAGAAGAGGAAAAGAATCTGAAGAGCAAATTCGATGGAAATTTATGACTAAAGAAGTTATAGTAGGATGTAAGTTCAAGTGGAACAGTGATGATACTTAAGAACTATGAAACTTGCATTGCATTTTGAGTGAGATCATAGCATTTCTATATTTTCTGTTCAAATATCCAAGAACTCGAAATGAATGAAAAACTAAAACTTGTTCAAACCAAATTACCGATCCATAAGCTGTTGCTTTGGAGGGATTGGTGGCAATGGTCCGCTAAACTTTCCCTCCCAGTTAATTTGACCAGCAGAGTACTTGTTCAACCATCTCCTGAAGGTAAGCACCTGTGCATCCGATTTCGTTGGCAAGAAATAGGCCTTTTGCCAGTTAGAAGGACTGACATCCATTATCTTGCGCTCCTGAAAAGGAAAGACGATAAGTATTTGCATTCAGTCTGAAGCAGAATCCACTGATAGATGAATGAAAAAGGCAGTTCCAAAAGGGTCTAGTATCTTATGGTTCTTATCATTTTCTCAAAAGATGTCAAAATTTTGTTCCAGACTTTCAATTCAGTTATCATATTACCCTTCACAGTAGCTGCATTACCTCTAGGTGGAGAAGATACAAATCTGAATCTAGAACCAAATTTTGTTTCAGATGAAACACCCATCTAGGAATAATTCTGTCAATCCAGACACCAAAATTCCTTGGAAATAAGTATATCAATCTACTTTTACCCGGGCCAACTGGTATACACAGAAAAACGACAAGAGCTCTTCTCTGTGATACTTGAGTTGATGTGCCCTACATCTACAAACCGAAACAAAAGAAACAAAGATTATAGATATCCCAGAGTTGCAAGGAAAATCCCGATAGGAAGATATTAAATTGAAATCAAGCTAACATCATTTAAAATGGAGAGTAGTATCAATTTCCAAGTTACCTTAGTTTTTCTCTTTGAGGATGGTGATTCACTGTCGTGTTCTGCCAAATTTCTTTTAGCAAGAGGAAGATTAAAGGCAGAAACACAGGGTGCAATAAATTCACCATTTAAGTTTCCTTATCTGCTGGTGCTGAAATCGTATATGTCCAATCTATTTACTTTTATGTCGATCGGTGAACCACCTTCTCTGTCGTTCTTACCTGTGAAAGAACAAGTAATTTGTATATCAATCAGTATCAAAATACTATCAGATTATGGAATTAGTGAAGTTCTTATCTTTTCTTTGCTGCTGGATTAGCCACCAGTTTATAATGTGCGTAAGGGACATGAGCTGGGTCCATTAAGTTTTCAATCAATATTTCATACCTGAAATAACATTGTAGTTTATTATTAGAGTAAAAAACGTGAGGAAAACTCTAAATAGAACCACTTCAGTGTGGTAGTGATTAAACTGCAAACTCTAAATAGAACCACTTCGGTGTGATAGTGATTAAACTTCACACCAACAGCTGAGGTAATATCACAACAAGAAACAACCTTTTACGGTACAAATTGATACTCCCCAGCACAGTTTGCAAGTTACATATGCCTAAAAACACTTCTACTGCATATTAAATTGTATGTATATAAATTATGAATCCTTGTTTCAGTTTATAAACAACACAAGATCTGGCGAGAAATAACAGAGGCTTAAAGTCTCTTGCATACCCGAAAGGCAGTTCTCGACATGCCATAGAGTTGGTGTATGATGGATCATCCAACTCTGGAATGTATGGAGGCATTTTAGTTGGAAAATTATGCTTATATTGAGTGCCAGAATTTGGCCAAAACCATAGAACTTGATGCTTCACAATACTTGGATAAGCTTTTGCACATGCTTTCTTGAAGGTGTGAACCTGGAAATGCCATGGGAAGGTTACATATGTATGCATGCAAGTAATTTGTACTTGTCTTATTTCAACAGACCTAGAAAAGTTTTCATATTTCTCCAGGAAGATACAAGAACACAACTAGACACTAGGCAAATGAAACAAAAGACCCCAATGGATCAAACAGAAGGGAAATTTTGTTGCAGATAAGAGTCGCCAAAATTGTCAAAATAGCTAAAGAAAAGAGTAATTGTCAAGTCAAGATCAAGATTCAAACCGCAGGGCCATCTAAGGGTGCCTGGGGAATAAACTTGCAATCACCCGACCCACCAAAACACCAACCGTGGTGCACACATTGCAGTCTCCCCCATTGATCAATTCTTCCCTCAAACAAGGGTGCCAACCTGTGAGGACAAACATCATCAAACACTCTCCATGTACTCTCATCCCTATCCGACAACACCACAATGTCAAGACCAATCGCCCTTTTGGCATGAGGCACTCTCTTGTCCAAATCACAAACTGGCATTAATGGATACCAATGATCAAGCCAATCAAACTTTTCTTCTTGGCTATCAGTTTCAAGCACTGGATGTGTCAAGTCAACACATTCTTCTGAAAATGGGGTTGATGAGAAGGTAGAATAAAGATTGGATCTTGAGAAGTTTCTCTGATTCGTTTGCACCCATGAACTGGGTACTGAATGAAACTGAAGTTGCTCATTCCGTTTTCCACCAAGCTTAGACTTTTTGCTAGGTGGTTCACAGAAAAAAAAAGGGAAGCTTGAAGAGCTCTCATTTCGACAGTGGTTGTGCAGGATAAGATTGGCTAATAGCTACTTCAATGTATTTATAGCAGCTCAGATGCACTGACTCAGGTGCTTAACGGGTTGGAAACAGATTGAACTAACCACACAATGGATAAATCCAACTAGGGAACTAACCAGAAATGTGATTATAATTGTCTTCTACCTTTCTCCTGTAAACGTTATCTGATTCTATTAATCACTTGCTTAAGATGGCGATCTTGCTATCTAAAAATAGTTTCCCTGTCATTGTTAATCTATGTTCTCGTGTTCTAGCAAAAGATAAGCGAATGATTTCTTTGTAAATCTCGCCTTATTACCGATCTCGACAAGCTAATTTTCCAAACCATAAAATGCTTCATTTAAGACTTCAGGAATTCAATTCTTTCTGTAAGAAAATCTATGTCTCAACGAGTTCTGTATGTTAGTTACATAAAAGGGTACGAACATATTTACATTCACTGTGAAACTTTAAGCATCAATCTCAGCGAAAAGCATGATTGTAGTCATGGTAATGGAAGTTTCTGTAGATGAAGTGTGCAAGCCATCTCGAGGCTGCAAAGCAAATGATTGCCATTGCAACTGCAGTATTCCTTGCGACAGTTGACGTCATGCTCTGCTTGGTTGCAGCCACCACTCCTATTAAAACTACAGATAATACCTGAAGGGTGACCTCCAAGGCATTGAGACCTTTATGAGCAGTACTGCAACTGCTGCAGTTTAGGACATGGGACCAGTACCTGCAAATTCCAATTCAATTATGGAAGTGCACAAAACTGAATCCTGAACTTTCAACTATAGTTCCAGCAGTTACTACCTATCCATCAGTTGTTCTCTAGGAGGTGTTGGTGGAAGAGCCCCACTGTACTTGCCTCTCCAATCGACTCCACCACCGGCGTATTTGTTTAACCATCTTCTGAAACCAACCACAAGAGCATCCGACTTTGTTGGCAAGAAACAGGCCTTTTGCCAATTAGCAGGACCAATATCCATCAGCTTGCGCTCCTGCAAGAATAAAAAACAAATTGCGTCTGATATACCTAGATGAATATTGTATCAACTAGTTCATCTGGCAAGTACCAGGTAATGTTCTCATTTTCTAAAATCAGTGAGATAATTCTCTACAATAGTATGCACTTTATCCTTAGAATCACCTCCACATGAAGAAGATACAAATCTGAATCCAGAATCAGGTTTTGGCCAATATGAAAGAACCATCTTGGAACAATTTTGTCGACCCAAATTCCGAAGTTTCTTGGAAATGTCCATATCAATCTGCTGTTGCCTGGACTAACTGGAACACAGATGAAAATTAAAGCCGCTCTCCTTTGTGCCGATGATTGCTGCAATGCAAAATGTTAGAGAACATCAAATCATCAGAAAAATAAGTCCTAAAACAATTTTTTTGGGATTGTAGTTGATCTAATTAGCTACAAATTGATCAGCCAAAGCAAGCAATTAGCATAGTGTGTGAGAAAGCTTCAACTTGACCTTGCAGCATAACCTACCAAGACCTTACCTTTTGAGTTCCAGCTGATGACACAGCTCCAGTTCCTTGATCTGCCTCAGGTTCAGTATAAGCATAAAATATACATGGTGCAATGAATTTACTACTACCCCATTCCTGTTTCGCAATAAATCCATTTACGCCTAGTTTCTTGACACGCATTTCCACGGGTCTCCCACCTTCTCTGTCACGCTTCTCTATTAAACAAAATTTGTTTGGTTGACATGAAAATCCATACAAGGTAGTGAAATACAGCATATTAAGTTTAATGTTCATCCAGGAACTTTTATCTACCTTTTGGTTTTCGTGTTTGCATTAACCCATAATGTGCATAAGGAACATGAGCAGGATCCATAAGGTTTTCGATCAAGACATCATACCTGAAAAGCAGTTCTAACTTAGAGAGTGCAGTGAAAATCAGTTCAATTCTGCCTTATCCAAAGTGCTACTCTATCTTGTTGAACTCTCAAACTCAAACTTACGCCAGAGAAAGCAAATGAACAAGGAATATCTCAACATACCCATAAGGAATATCTCGGTTTCCCATTAACTTGGTAAATGATGGATCAACCAATTCCGGGAGGAAGGGAGGTTTTTCTTTCTGAATGATGTCCTTGTATGCAGGATCAGTACTTGGCCAAAACCACACTATGTCATGATGCAAAGTGCTTGGATAAACTGCTGCACAAGCTTTCTTGAACGTATGTACCTACACTTAAAGGATTAGCCCGTATCTGAAAATCTGATCTAAAACCAATTTTCTATGCCCATCTAAGCACATTTACTAATTAAATTATTTGTACAGAGTATGTAATATTCACGGTTGCTTACCGGAGGGCCGTCCGGTGGTGCTTGCGGGATGAATTTGCAATCACCAGACCCATTGAAGCACCAACCGTGATAAACACACTGCAATCTCCCCCATTGATCTATTCTTCCTTCGGACAACGGAGCCAACCTATGAGGACAAGCATCATCGAAGACTTTCCATGTTTTCTCATTCCTATCCCACCAAACCACGACATCAAGACCCATCACTTTCTTTCCATGTGGCACCCTTTTGTCCAAATCACAGACTGGCATAACCGGGTACCAATGTGAAAACCAGTCAAATTTCTCTGCTTTAGTGTCGTCTTCAACCTCTGGCTCAGGTGGGTCTACAGACTCCGTTGAGACAGAGAAAGGCGATGGTGATATTGCAGTGAAGAATTTGAAAAGTTTCGATGTGTTCCCTTGAATCTTCGAGAAACCTGAACTCGGTCTTGAATCATGCAAAAAAGCGACGAACTTTGGTTTGGTATGTTGGGTTTTGAATATCCAAGTTGGCACTTTTACAGATAAAACAGAGGAAGCTCTTATAGCTTCCATGGCTGCGAATCTGGGAATCAGGGGACAAAAACGCAGTGAATCTGGGAAGATGGGAATGAGGGCATGCGAAAGAGAAAGAAGGGCAAGAGTTTCAGAGGAGAGGGGTAAAACAGGCGTGGAACGCAGCGTCTTTGTTCGGTAGACAGGACGCAACGTTTTTATCCGACGATTTTCGAGTAGATAGATATTGTTGTCCCTGTCTACCGGAGTTAGGGGATAAAAATACAGGGACGTGAACCAAACACTAACAGGGGATATGATTTTGTTGTTTTGTTTACTGTCCCTGTGCCTGGGACAGTAACCAAACACTACGTTAGGGGATGCTTTTGTGGCTTAAGGCCTGCTGTTTATATCTTCTCTGGACATGGTAGCCTGTAATTGTATATTAGTCCAGAAACACATAATTTAGATGAATGTTAGAATTACCCACCAACAGTATATGGACGTTATTAAACCACAAGACTCTTCCATTAATTCTACTTAAAGATTTGGAATGAAGTTGAATGCTTTTTGCCTCTAGATTTCTTTCGGAGAAGTTTCATTTTAATTTTGGTGCAAGTTGAGATAAAAAGCTGAATCTCATAATTTGAGATTTTATCTCAACTCACTGATTCCAACCTTGTTCCGCTGCTTCATCATATACTAGAACCATGTGAAAGAAGACATACAACTTCTTATTAGCATCTTCTCTCTTTATAAGTACATAAACATGAAATATTAATCATAACAAAGCAAAGTAAATGTCTCATATTCCAACATTTACTTTAATTTTCTTGTAATTTTACCAATACCAAGACTTAGGATAAGCCAAACAATAGGCAAGAGCAACACAAGTTTACATCTTATTCAGCATCACAATCAAATTAATCAATATATATACGGGAGATATGAGAAATCTTGGGCCAATCTTCACCCTTCTCCCGCTTGCACCTTTTCTGTAGTAAAGAACATCCGAACATAGATAGAAGAGAAAGTGAGGAGGGCAGGCCCTCTTCTGGCAAGGACTGGAGCTTAGGGCAGTTACGGATCCACATTTCTTTAAGAGAACTGAGATGTTGATACCCCTTGTACTCGAGATATTTCAGATTTGGAAAATCCTTGATTTGAAGAGAGGTAAGTGTGGGTGGGAGTAGCGACTCCTCAGGGAAGTATTCTGCATGTCTGTAGCCACCTATCACGAAGTGCAAAAGAGAGGGAAGACAATACAAATTCCACTGATTGCGTCCATTTATGAGTTCAGTGCAACCAACAATTTCAAGCCTTTGTAGTTTTAAGGGCAAGCCTCTTTTAGGAAATGACTCAAGCTTTGGGCAAAACCAAATGATCAACTCCTCAAGGGAATAGAGTAAGGACTGCATAGATTCTGGCAACCATTTCAAATTTGAACAACCCCATAACTCAAGTCTTTGCAAATTAGGAGTTTTTTGTCCCACTTTAGGAAATGATACTAAATTCGAACAATTGTTGATTTGCAAGGAGAGGAGAGATATACAATTTCCATTAATCGTCTCAAAGTTTGTACAATCTTCCAAATATAAATGCTTTAAGTTGGAGAAGGACTCTGAGGGGAAACACTCCAAGTAATCACACTGTTCAATTGAAACTTCTTGTAAAGTATTGAACAAACCAGAACAACCCAGTTGCTCTATTCTTTCAAGCATAGGACTACAAGTTGAAAGCTCAAGGCCATCGCTTAAAATCAGATCATCCAAATTCATGTTGAGAATTGTTGGAATTGTCGGAAGTGAAGCCACAAGTCTCTCACTTTCCCTGATCTCGAGTGTAATCAATGAAGGAAGGTGTTGAGGCAGAGACTGTTTGAATGCAGGACAATTGATTATGTAAAGCTCTTGAAGGAGATGGAAAACTTCCTCTTGATTTCCGCACATGACCCATTCTTGCCAGTGGGCCATGTTTTGAAACCTTAAAACTTCAAGGCATTGAAATGGCTTCTTCATGCATGTATATCTACCATAGAACTCAGGACCAATCGATACAATTCCTGGAAAATCTGTAATTGAGAGTTCTTTCAGGTGCACTAGCTGCCCAAGTGGTGGTAGTTGACTAAAGTGCCTACAGCCATGAAGCTGCAATGTTACTACTTTTAACAAAGGAGATCCTTCATCAATCCAATCTGAAAATCTTGTGCCCCCATACCCTCTAATTGTAAGAATTTCCACATTTTGATGAGGTTCCAATTGCTCCAATAGATGTCTAGCATGCACTGAATCATCAATTTCACCCTTCCAGACCAATTCCAACTCCTTGAGATGTATTTTCCCTTTGATGTTGGCCCTTAAAGCTTCTCCTACATCCGTAACATTTTGAAGATTCCTAATAACAAGACGTCCTCTCAGTTGCTGAAGATTCCCCAACTCTTGAATACTAGACCCACTTTCCTTTCCAATCATGAAATCACTTAACTTTTGAAGCTTCATTAATTTTCCCATTTGTGGTGGCATCTTTTGCAAGTTGGTTCCCTCAATATCAAGAACACGCAAGTTGATCAAATTTCCCAAGTTTAGTGGTAACTCGAGGAGTTTATCGCATTGCACCAACAATAGAATTTCCAAATTATACAAACAACACAAAGAATCAGGTAATATTTCAATTGATGTTCCGGAAAGGTTCAAGTGTCGAAGATGCCTTAAATTGTTGATTGAATCACACAACTTTGATATGCTCCGATACTGAACTAAGGACAGTACTCGTAAGCGCTCAAGTTTTGGAAGTATATCATAAATTACCTTTTCGTTAGTGTCATCGGATCCGCTCAATGGTATGAAAGTGCGCAGTAGTGGAGCATTGGTAATGGCTTCAATTTTGTTGGGCAGCAAACTCTTTCTTAGAACATAAGACAGATGACGTGTTCTTGGTGTGACCTTGCACGAATTATCATCACCATCATCCAATCCGAAACAAAATTCTCCAGCCACAGATCTAGCCAAGTCATGAATGAGATCGTGCAAAATGAAGACACGTCCGTTTAGATTAAAAAAAGACCTTGACACAAGATCATCGAAGTACTCCGCACCAATTACTTCCCTCTCCATGTTGAATCCTGCTTGGCCCAGAAACCCCTCTCCCATCCATAAGAGTACCAATGCCTC
>JANITW010000003.1:396193-408294 GCA_027564335.1 Erythroxylum williamsii
CGTCATGATGTTCAGCAGATCTTTCTCGACTCGCTGTACAAGTTCTGGCTGTAGAATGCATAATAGCACAATCAGTTCATCAACGGGAGAGAAAGGGAAAGGAATTGAAGCAACTGAACCACTTATAACATTATGCAACTTGCAAACTAACCAAATCTGTGCAACCAACGTTTAATTGTGGACTAAATGAAACTTTTTCTCACACTAACCCTATTCAAGTGTTTGTGGCTGCAAGTACTCTTTTGTAATGATTATAAAATTATCATACAGTTTCATTCTTTCAAGGAAATTAAAATTTTGAGATAATATAATGAAATCTTCTCAGACATAAAGAGATAACTCAGTACATTTAGATCCGGCTCTCTACGGAATCTTCTCTTTCGAGCATCCCTCATAGGAGGAGTGAGACCATGTCTATACTCAACCACTTCAGGAGCATTATCACCTTGCTCTCTAACCATAATCATCTGGATGACCCAGTATTTAGTATAAGTAATTGATTATACAAAACTAATCAGTTTAAACATTTCTATCGATTAAAGCAATCTCAACCTGACCAATGTCTGCAGTTTTCACTAGTGCACAATCATCATATGTTTTAAAGGACTCCACAACACAAGGAAGATCCAAGAGAGATGCAGGGAAATGCTCATTACCAATGACAAACGTACCACTCCTTCCATCCTCTGCAACAAGTGATTTCATATGAAAAGCAGCCAAGAAACTTGAAAAAGATGGAAGAAGATATTTGCACACAATATTCAAGCATCTCGCTCTCTTACCCACATGTAACTTGATAGCCAAATATCAAAAGAACATGATTTTTAAGGAACATTTAAGTATCTCACATTAAACAGGGATCTGATTCCCAAAACCCATACCACACCCATAAGATTCATATCCTGCATAGCAACTTCTCGTCATTTTTTACATCTTCATGAGATCTCGTGATGATGGCATGAACTACAGTAGACAAAATCGAACACTAAATCATGCAGCATTCCTCAGAAAAAGAGCAGGAAAACAATCTCACCAGAAAATGATAAATCTATTGCTTGGTCTTCAGAAGAAGAGGCATTCTCACTCAATAGGCGATCCAACCGTTCAGCAACGGACGATGGGACTCTTAGTATAAACTGTTCCTCCATCTAGACAAAATCTCTGTCCTAAATACTAAAACACAGAACAAAGAACACATTCTTAGAAACCTCTCGAAAGAAGGCTGTATGTATTATTCATAAAACCTGTCATGATATGAATGACAAACTGGTTAACAGGAGAAAAAGGAAAACTCAACATGAGCAAAGTATGGCTTGTTCGTCCGCTTACACCTTATTCCTATATTCGATTAAACTAAGCTCTGTTAACTTTGTGCGTTTAAGTGGGGAACCTGGTGGAGTAAAATTCCGATCTCTCTCTTTGATCTGGAAAACCAATCGCAAATCATATTAAAAAAAATGAAAATGAAGGCAAATGACCCACATGGAAGCTCGTAAACATACATAAGAAAACCCTTACACGTTCTGCAATTAGAAAACAATCACAAAAACCGATAGCTAGAAAGCAACGAACTGAAACCTTCTTGAGTTAATCACTAATCAAGCAAATTCAATTCAAAAACAAAAGTTAATTTCGGTCCATATGAAAAAAGCACGGACTTTTAAGAATTTCAGGTAACAATTCAACATAGAGAACCACCACAACCAAAAATAAAGAAACAGCGACCTTAAAAATGGAATCTTTAACAAGCTTAATCAAGTTTCGAAACGTCAAGGCACCATATTTACCCTGGAGTTCTCGCAAGCTTTCGTGGGAGGAGAAAAAACAGAGAAGAAGTATCTCTCGGAGCTGCTGCTACTTATGAAGATCTTTCTCCCAATTGCTGGCTAGACCCGACCCGCAAATTAACGGTTTGAACCAGTTGAGCCAAAGTGGGCCCTAGCGCTACTTAGAAAGATACTCCCTCTTGCTAAAAATAAAAATAAAAGTCGTTTGAGAGAAATGTACATTTATTAAGAAAGTTAGTGAAATGTTTGATATACTCTTATTAATCGTATGTTAAATTGTCTTGAAAATATAACATGTATAATTAAGATGTGAGAGAAATCAAAGGATAATTTTGAAAATAAAATTATAAACATATAAAGCGACTCTTATTTTGAATAATTAAAATACGACTTTTATTTTAAATAAGAGGGATCAATCATTAACCAATGACAAGGCGCGTGCCGTTCACTCACCCGAGCTGAAGCAAAAGTTGAAAACAAAGGCCGCCTTATTAACGTTATCCAATCTAATTTCCGTGCCTGGATTCGCCGTCTCTGGAACCCTAATTTTGGTCTCTGTCTCTTTAGGTTGGTCTCTCTCTTTCTAACACTCTCTTTTCAGATTCTAATCGGCCCTAAGGCGTAAAGTTTTGATATTCGTTACTTTTTTTTGTGTGTGTTTAGAGTGCTTTCCTTTATTTCTCTTTGGATTGATTAAATGAGGGGGAGGAGTTACACGCCATCTCCGCCAAGAGGTTACGGTGGTCGTAGAGGGAGGAGCCCTAGTCCTAGGGGTCGATACGGTGGCAGGAGTAGGGATCTGCCGACTAGTCTTCTTGTTCGAAACCTTCGTCATGATTGCAGGTTACCCGTTTGTTTTTTTATTCTGAAGTTTCAAACTTTAGTTTCTTTCTTGTGGATTTTTGTGCAGTATGATAGATTTCAATTTTATTTTATCTTTTTGGTTTCAAATCCAGGCCAGAGGATCTTCGGAGGCCCTTTGAACAGTTCGGTGCTCTCAAGGATATTTACTTGCCTAGGGATTATTATACTGGGTGAGGATACATACATGTTTTCCTTGAGATTCGGTAATCTTTTCTTGTTTCTTTTCTTACTGAATTGGGATTATCTCCCCTTTCTGCATTTTATGGAGCTAATGGTTGTGTTTGTTGACTCCCCCAAAAGATTCCTTTTCTTTTTCTATTGGCAAAGATAAGATGGAAATTTTGGTGAAGTTCAATTGTGGCATTTGTTTTTTTTAAACCCCTCCTTGACTTGTATGCCTTGCTTGAGTTCTTGGTGATTCTTATTAACGTAGGTCTCAAGCACTGTATCATCCTTCAATACTGGAGAAGTTTCCAGACTAAGCTCTTTTAATGAAACTTCCTTGCTCTTAAGGTTTTGGATCTTAAACTCTTTATGTCCTGGTTCTTACAAATTATGTTTTGTTATCAATCAAACCTGCTAGGCTAGAACCTTCCCCCAAGCCTGTAATATTACGATTCATCATTTTTCTTTTTTCTGAAAGTTCAGGCTCTTAAATGAAATTTTTTACATATAACAATGAAATTAAATTTTTGAAGAAAATCGTGCAAGTCCCAAGCTTCTGCTCATATGACGGGACATTATATTCATATGATTCTCATTGTGCTCATAAGGTAGGTATCCTAATTGAAGCTTTTGAGATTTATAAGTGAAATTAAAGTTTTAAACTTATCTTGATTCTGTCTAGCATAGTTTCCAATCCATCTGTCGAGTCTCGAGGAGTTCCCAAGCTTGAAATCTTTTTATTTGCAATGTCCTCCTTCATAAGGTTTCCAAGCTTAAACTTTATCATGCCATGGTTCTTCTAACTATGATTTTTACTTGGTTTGAAGTGTGCTCTAGAGTTGCTGTCCACCAATAGTAGGCTAGATCCTCCAAAATTCTGTTATTATGATGGGACATTCTCTTCGTGTTATTCTCATTGCTCTCGCAAGTTCAGCCTCTTAATTGAAATTTTTGAGATTTAACAGTGAAATAAGAGTTTTGAAGACATCATTCGGGTAATTAGAGTTCTTTTGAAGATGATGTTAATGGTAGTGAAGATTGGAAGGAAGTTGAGTTTGAATACATTTTGAAGATGTTCCAAGTCTTGAAGAATTTCAAGTCATCTTTAAACTGACACTTGAAAGGTCAGCAGCCTAGTTCATGCTTATAATGACCTTCATATGCTGGGGATTGTGTAGGTGAATTTCATTGGAGCAAGGTTTATGCTGTGCACAGCCCATGCCCTTGGTTGTTACTGTCATGATACCCATATTTTTACACTTTCCTTTTTCATGTAATATTTGCAGGGAACCACGTGGCTTTGGATTTGTCCAGTATGCAGATCCTCATGATGCTGCTGAGGCCAAACATCATATGGATGGCCGAGTTCTTCTTGGTCGTGAATTGACTGTTGTATTTGCTGAGGAAAACAGGAAGAAACCAACTGAGATGAGAGCAAGGGAACGAGTGAGGTTGGCTTTACTGCTTATTGTTCTTTTTTTTGAAATTTACTTATTGTTCTTGATATCATGCATTCACTCCCGATTGCATGAATCTTTTCTGGACATTACTATTGGGGAGAATTGGAAAGTAACGTTTGAACATTGAAATCAGTCAGCTGTTGTATGGTAACAATTTCAAAATCTAAAGCCTTGTGGATTCTTGGACAACCCCAGATGTATTCAGTTTTGATGATGATGACATATTCAACTCCTTATTGATATTATTGTTGCTAGTGTTTTCATGGTCCATCATCTTTTTCTGGCTTAAAGCAATAAGTTTTAACACGTCATAAATGTAATTTGCAGCCGGGGTAGACCTCGTGAGCGAAGGTGGTCTCCTGCTCGTTATTCTCGCTCACCTCGCTATTCTCGTTCTCCAAGACGTCATGCAAGGTCTCGTTCCCGAAGTCAGGATTATTATTCTCCTCCTCCAAAAAGAGGCCATTACTCAAGGTATGTTTATAGTACTTCCATTTTGTTTGATAGTTAAGCATCCAGAGTACAATATATATGCTAAACGACATGAGCTAATATACAAGCGTAAAGTTTAAGCAGCTAGAAGTTTTTATACCACTTAACCAGTATTTCTCTTGCAATAATGTAGTTAATATTGACCAATTTTCAGGGTATGATAAAATCTTTGTTTGGAAATGACTATTGTTGGTTTGGCTGACTTCAATTTGTTTATTCTCTCCAAAATGAATCTTAATGGAAGAAGTTCATAACTTATACCGTCGAGTTTGCATTTAGTGCGGTCTGTACTCCTTGTGTTGTAGCTTCTAAGGTTTAAACTATTTTGCACTAAGCAATATGGAGATCATAGGTGTTTGTTTCTCTTTCTTGTTGATGTTAGAATTAACCTAAAGTTGCCCTTCTGTAAAGTCATCTTAGGTTTGTTTTCTTTTCATGTTAAATTAGGTAATCTGAAGTTTGCCTTGGAAAGCATTTTAAATGCTTTTAGACTACTGAAGCAAAAAACAAAATATAAAACTGCTCCAACTCTGTATGAATTCTGTTGAAACTTCACAATTGTTGAACATCAGCGATTATTTCATCTGTCTTTCCACTTTCTCAATTGTCTTGGTGAAACTTGATTGGTTAGGTTTGGTCTAGCTACTTCCTCTTTGTCAACTATGCTTGGTTTAGTATTTTGTAATATCTGTACCATTGCCATTTTGCAATTGTCCAGTGAAATTTACATTATTTATGTTTGTTTTGTGAACTGCTTAACGTCTCCTTTACTACTATGCCTGTGACTGTTTGATCTTGGGACAGATCTGTTTCCCCTCAAGAGCGGAGGTATAGTAGAGAGAGGTCATACTCACGCTCAAGAAGCCACAGCCAAACTCCAAATAGGGGTCAAAGTAGAAGCCCTATTGAAAACCGAGGCCTGAGCAGAAGCAGAAGCCGCAGCCCAAGAAGCAGAAGTGCTGGCCCAAATGATGATGAATATCATAGGGAACAAAATGGAGAGAGATCTCCCAGTCAGTGAACTCCTGGAAGGAGTTGTAATGCTACATATGTTTTTGACTTTCTTCCCAAGTTGTGGCTGGTTACATCTGTTATGGATCGTTCTCAAACTAGATTTTCCATCCACATTCGGTTTGAAGTTTGTAGAACTACCCCCCACCCCCTGCTTCCCTTTTCTGTTGTTGAAGAATCTGGTGTGCCAAAATTTGACAAAAACACTTGGATATGTAGTTGTTTGATCATTAGTTTCTTTCATCTAGTGGCTTTAGACCTGTACCCAATTGTCCTTATTCTTCTGCACTGTTTATTTTCCAACTGTTTGATCTGCATAATGATTATTGAATGATAGCTGAGTCTCTCTAGTGAGTGGCTAGATTTATGGAGTCTCAAATGTTCGTTTTGCAGAAAAAGTTAGCAACTTTGGAAGTTTGTCCTCAACAAAAACTGGCGTTGGTCTGATTATGACACTGCCCCCTAGTCATAATCCCTTAAGTCTGGATCTTGTCTTATATTCTTGGAACTCATTAATGTACGCATATGGTGTTAGGACCCATGTGGTCGAGGGTAATTCAAGAAGGGGGGAGAATAATAGAGACGTAAATAAGCATTCATTGAGAGTCTACTCGAAGAGAAAAAAAGAGATAATAGAGACGTAAATAAGCATTCATTGAGAGTCTACTCGAAGAGAAAAAAAGAGGGGGCAAAGAGGAGTTAGTTTAGTTAGTGGCTGAGTTGGTACAAAGGTGGGGTTGTAAGTTGTAACATAATAACCTTAGTGGGCAATTTTTAGTAGGGATGGCAACGGGGCAGATATGGGGCGGGTATGTCATTTCCCGTACTCGCCCCATGAACTTGCCCCCACCCCTATACTCGCCTCCATTCCCGTCGGGAATTTGTTTGGCACCTCCATACTCGTACCCGTTGGGGGTTTGATCCCTATCAGGTACCCGTTTACCCGTTTTTTTTAAAAGATAAGCTTATTTAATATGAATGGATTATTTGTTTTTCTTTTAAATTTTCATGCTACATTCATACATACATATTGAATTTAACATAAAAGAAACGAGTAAGCAGAGATTATAAATTGATAGTTAGTACAAATCCAAGAGTGAATTAAAAAAAAAGACAACAAATTAAAGTAACATACATTAGTTTTAATGGAAATTCCAAAACATAAAAAGCAATAGAACTTGATGAGATCCTTGTATTGTAATTGAAGGTTCTGCTCGAGGATGCCATGACAGATCGACAGATTCTTTGAAATTTCTGCATTGTACTTGAAGAGCATAAATTGCACAAATTAAATTTAACAACACGTACATGTTAACTAGCACTTAGTTACTTTTTCTTTTCTTTTCTTTTCTTTTGAAAATAATCAATTAGCATATCTTTAATTGCTGGGTTTGTATGTATATATATATAATGGCAAAATTGTAATTACTATATAATGGGTAAACGGGTATGGGGGGTGGTATCCTCATACCCGCCCCGATACCTGACTGGTATTTTTGCTAACCCCCCATACCCACCCCACGGGTAAAAATTTGCTCCCCATACCCGCCCTCGTTCGGGTAATTTTATCGTGTACCCATCGAGTTCGGGTACAATTGCCATCCTTATTGATAATTGTCCATTATCCGTTGGGGATAAAGGGATCATTATATATAGCAAGCCTTTGGCTCTTAATCATATTCTGAGCTTTAAGTTCTTTTTTTATGGCTACTTAGGTCACAACTGTCATTGTCTATTTATGCATTTATGTAATGAAATGCATCACATATATTCAGTTAACCAAAAGTGCTCAATATGACACATTCATGATCACTATCGCATTCTCATTCATATTTATCATCAGATCTTGGTCTGAAATTCAACAGTTATATGGAGTACACTTATTTCTGTCAGATTCACATACAAGGAGCACTTCCACTATCTCATTCATACATCAAACGCCTTAGAAATTCAATGTTTGGAATCAACACAATCAAATGCACAAAATAATTAAATACAAAATTTAAAACGAACAATTAATTAAGTGAGACCTTCTAGGTTACTCACAGGTTTCTCTAGAAAGTTATTGCCTCAAAGTCTCGGCAACATTTAGATGTTGTCTCTCAATATGCTCTTCTATATCATGCAACCTACATATACACATATCACAAACCTACACAATTATATAAGTACTCATTTATGCACATATGTATATATGGATTATGTATAATGCATGCTCAATGACAATCTTGAGTATATTTCCATTATTCTCATCACCTGATCATTTAAATATCAAAACTCATATAAGTCTAATTTGAACTTGGGTTTACACCTTAATAAAAACAAATTGGGTCAAAGTTCATAACTCAATCGATCATTCCAGCTTTTTTTAAAATAGATTTTCGAGTCCATTTTGTATGGTCATTAAGACAAGGAAAATGAAGTATTTAGGGATCACCTTCTTCTAAACAAATTCTCCCATAAGTCTCAAGTTTATAATGACACCAATTTCTCACAATTTGGTTTAATATTCTACAAGTTATAAACAAAATATTTCAGACTATACTAAAACTACAACAATACGCTCTATTGAACTTCAAGTCAAAATTTAAAACTTTTAGAGACAAGATTAAAATTCCATTCCTTCATGAAATTTATAACTATATGTCTCTTGTTTAATCTAAATTAAAAATCGTCTCATTTTGATATCTTTCAGCACACTTCATCATTTTCATCATAAACTCATCAATCAATCCTTTTCTAACGAATTCAGATGGCCATAAATTTTGGTGGAAAAGAAAAAAAATCTGTGAGGAGTTTTTTTTTAAATTTCAAATAATTCAGAGGTCGGGAGAAGAAGTTAAGGCCAAAAGAGGAAGGATGTCCAAAACTGTTATATATGTCTGGATTCTCACTATCATGCACGATCGTGCAGTTCCAACTAATTCGTCTCTATCACGATCATACTTATGCACAATCGTGGAATTTTAGATATCTCCTCAATGTCACAATCGTGCAAATCCTCTAGGATTCTCTTTGGTCACAATCGTGCTTCTGTACAATTGTGCGACTCCTTTGAGGGTTACTCTCTATCATGATTGTGTAGTTCCTCTGAGGCCCCCTTTCTATCGTAATGACAGACGATGTTCTGCAGATTCATATAAAACTGCAGATTCATACAAAACTACAAATTTTCATCTCTTCTTCATCTCTTTTACTAAATCCAACATTTCTAACTTATGTCTCCATTGTTTACTCTTCATTCCTACTTCCATTTCAGTTCAACTCAACATAAACAAATCAAAATCTATGATTAATCATAAATATCAAAAACTGAACATATCGAACACACATTCCTCATTTTTCTGCATTTTTTTCAATTTCTACACTTCTTCATTTTCTTCAACACCTTCAATTCATCTCTAGCTTCTCATTTTAATTCTTCCCATATCACGACATCACCTTACTCCATTTTCCTTAACTCTAGACTCATTTTAGCTTATGTCTAAAACACCGAAAGAGATTCACGAAAATACAATGAAAATCAAGCATACGTACATCATCTTTCCATGAATTTTCTACACTCTTTTTATACATATTTCAATGATCTCTCTATCTCAAAAATCATTTCAACAGCATCTTATGAAATATTGATCATCAAATAAGCAAAAGCAAGACATGCAGCACATCCTAAATTCTCATTCACGTTTCAACAAATATATATCCTCATTTTATAAACACTTAACTATTAACTAACGTGATGCATATTTCATTCTACATATCATGAAGAACCATATGATACTTACTTGTTTAAAACTCTAAACTCTTCAAAATCACGTGAACCCTAACTTTCCAATATCAAATGATCATCAACAATCAAATGTTGTAGGGTTAGGTATTTTAGTGATAGTGAAGAAGATAACAAAAAGAGAATAGCAAGTGGAAAGTAAGAGCAAAGCTTGCGTTGTGAGGTTGAGAAAATTTCTGGAAGTAAGAAGCTTATAGAAGACGAAGAAAGTCGCGAAAAAGAAGAAGAAGAAGAAGACAACAAGATCAAAACAATTAATTTGGTCTTTCTAGTAATAATCATATAATAAAGGCTAGGCTTGGCAAGTGACACTTGTCACTTGCCACATGTCCAATTTCTATGAGTTTAAACTAGGTTCTCATATTAAACTAGTCCAATCAACTCCAATTTTTACTCCAATTTTCTCCAAATTTTCAATGATATTTGCCAATAAATCCCAAAGTCATCTATAAAATTTTCCACTATCCTTTGACTCTTATTTCAACTACCACACTAGCCACTTGGCATTTTTCCTGATCTTGAAATATTTGTAGTTTTCAAATTTTTCCTAAATTTTACTAAAAATTCTAAATCAATAAGTACACTCTCCAAATCAATTTTCAATTCATAAAAATCACAATTCTCAACATAATCACATTTATAATTAAATTATACCCGAACAATGTCAATGAATGCATGTACAATCATTTTAATGTGTAAAAATCAATATTCACATGTGTGTGTATGTCATATTATGCATGAGCATGAAATGCACTTTCTAACTTCTCAATAAACTCTCATGTACACTATTCTAGGGTTTTAGCCCCTAACATAGGATAACGAGATGTTACATTTAGAGGCTTTTTTTATTGGTTAGTGGAGGTAGAATGCTTCTTTAATTATACTATGATTCATGAGAAGAGAAAAGTTAGGCCAATGGCTTATAAATTAAAAGGGAGAGTGTCAATATAGTGAGATTAGTTAAGGAAGAATAGGAGAAGAGAGGGTAGGAATCTTAATTCTTCAAGGAGGAGGATGAAACAACAATTAAATGAGAGATTTCTACCACCATATTATAAACAATAGATCTTTGATGCTTACTAACAATACCACCAAAGAAATAAGAGTATTCACAAATATATAACATAGTTTTTAAGGTTGGCAACTTTTAATCAATTATCCAACCCAATCTTAACAATTTTCAACGTATTTAAGAGGATTGAATCTAAGTATAAGGGATAAGATTGGGATCTAGAAGGTGCTAAAAATTCAAAATGCTAAAAATTTAACTATAAATGTAGAATCCATGTTTAATCAGAAGCCAAGGAGCTTTAAGTGGTATAGGAATGAAAAGGCTTCTGTTAACCAAGGAAAAGAGATAGTAAAAACAACCTCTAGATATGGTAGTATTGGCAAAAGAAACAATAGTAGTGGAAGTTGAATCAAGGTAGCTTAAACAAGCCTAAAATTTACCAATCCTTATGTCAAACCTACCCTGCCTAAGTGTTACAGATGCAATAAGCCAGGTCATAAATCTAATGACTACATAAAGAGGAAGATAGTAAATATGGTAGAACAATATGAAAATAATAAGGAGGAGGAAATATGTGCATCTAAAGAAGATGATTAGGAGCAACAAAAGAGTAATGATTCTTTGTAGGAGTTATTAGGGTGTTGATGATATCCTATAAGGAGTAAAATGATTTGCAAACGCATAAGTTTTTTCACATGAGCTGTATGGCATAAGAGAACTTATATGACTTAATTGACTTAATTATTGATAGAGGTAGCCAAGATAATATTATAAGTAAGGCAACGGTAAAGAAATTAAAGTTGACTATAGAGCCATATCTCTATCCTTATATCATTGGATAGATAAACAAAGTTGGAGAAATCTTTATCAATGAACATTGTAAGGCACCATTCTCGATTGGTGAATATTATAATGAGCATTATTGTGATGTTATTGATATGCTTGCATAAAAAAAATACTTTTGGGTATATCATGGCCATATGATTTTGATGCAATATATTTAGTTAGGAAAATATTTACCAATTTATGAAACAAAAGGTGAAATATACCTTAGTACGTATAAATGGAAAAAGGAGTGTAAAATCCAAGGAAGAGTAAAAGACTTTACTGCAAGTAAAAAATAATTTAAAATTTGTAAGTGTGACAAAATAAATTGGAGAGAAGTATTTATTAACTGTAAAAAGGGAAGAGGTGAGAGAAAATAAGGAAGATAAGTTTTCCTTATAACTCTGACATATCTTACATGAGTTTAGGGATATAGTTTCTAATGATTTAGCTAAGGAATTTCCTCCTATAGGTGATATTTAATGCCACATTTAATCTTATTCCTAGGACTAGTTTACTTATCCTAACTTAATACCACATATGTCTAAAAGAAAATGAGATATTAAAAGAGAAATTAAAAGAATTAATTAAGAAAGGGTCATATTAGGATGAGTATGAGCACATATGTTATTCCTGTTTTGGTTATGGTAAAGAAAAATAGTAGTTGGAGGATGTGTATTGATAGTAAGGCAATCAAT
>JANITW010000003.1:436019-447482 GCA_027564335.1 Erythroxylum williamsii
AGACACAGAGGAAAAATTGTCTTGAAGGAAGTATTATTTTGCATCCTTCATTTTTTGGATCTTATTGATCATATACAGTTAACCATAATGGAATGTTTTCATAAATAGTTGAAATGGGAATGAGTAATTAAATTTCATTACAATTGGAATACAAATGATATGTACATCAATGTATGTCAAAAAAAATACCCGAGAATTTTTTATTGAACATGCATGAGATATGAAACATTGATACATGTGTTATCCTGTTATATAAGCGCTCTGGTAATATGAAATTGTTTTTATTGCGTATAGATGAACAACTAGGGCAATCACTTCTAGATAATGCCGAAACGTCAAGGCAATAGGCTTAAGGAAGCAACTGTGATTAACCTTAGATGGTTTCACTTTATTTGTTCTGTTATGTATATTACTGAACTACATTGACTGATTGTGCACTGAATTTAGGACAATATATATCCGAGGCGTTTAATGCATGCAAACAATATTAGAAGTGCTATTTGTATGTGAATGAGACTGCATAATTGAATATTCTGATTCTCAACTGAAAAGTTGAATGCCGAACCTAGTCCGATGACTACTGATATTGAGACTGTTATACTATGATAATACATGCAAGTGAAAGTGATTGAATTGATGACTGAATTGTGACGTGTATAACATTTCAATGCATGTAATATAAAGGCACTATGACCAGAGTAGTCAGTATGAAAGTGCTTACACGTAGAGCTTTGCTCTGTAATTACTGTTTCTGCACGTAGAGTTATACTTTGTGATTCTTTGACCGAGCCGAATGGGGCAGTATTTATATATGTATGTGATAGACACTGGGTCACAACAATAAAAATGAATATGAGTCTCATACATATAGCATTCATATGTAATTAGAATTTATTGAATGATTTGCAAAGCTGAAATGTAATGATGAATTGATATGAACTATTTGACTATATGAACTGTGTGATTATATAATGAATAAGTTTTGTTATATGAGTGAACCATCGATGATGGTTACTCAATTGAGTTCGCAAAACTCATAAAAAATTGCATTGTAACTTTTAGGGTTTAGCAAAGGACTTCAGAGAGGCTCCGAGTAAGAGTTTCAGGTCAGGATTAGTATATGTCTGCATATGTATTTCGTTATGTTGTATTGAAAAATATAGTCTTAAGTGTTATTCAATGTGTATAAAAAAGATTTTGAAATGTAATGTTATTGTGACTACAAGTGTTTCATTTTTGTAATGGACCCAAGGGTCTATTGAAATTTTGATGAGTTAAATAATGATTGTAATTTCTTAGACTAAAATCGGTTATAAATAAGTTGAGCTGAAATTGATTACCTCTTTTCCACTTTTTACATGTTGTTTTAAAATGAAAGTAATGAATTTAATTTACCAACTGTCTTGGCATGCCACTTTCGTAGGATTCGTACTCGAATATCTCTCAAGATGTCGGGTATATTATAATAGCAGCTAAAATGGCATCTAAAGTTGCAGACCTGTCCTACATGCCAGTCCAAACGTTAGCTTTATTTATTGAAGCTTTTGATCTGTGAGTAAATTGGTTACTTCTCTTGTTTTACTTCTGCATTTGTGTACGTATTTTAGTCTGCAACCTGGGTAACTGACAAAGTTGTTAACGTCGACCTGAGACAAAATCCAAAAAATTGAACCAAACGGCTTTAACTGGGTATCCTGTAAGATCAAGATTCTCTTACATACTTCATAAAAAGACAGTATTTGTGCACCAACAATGGTTTTTGGCTATTTGTAACGGACAAAGATGGAATCTTTTTACATGCCTAGAGTTTTGAAGCAACAAATGCTGGCATATCTGTCCAATCATAGTAGACAGTTGAAATTGCTAACTTTAATTATGGTTATGTTTGAGATTTGAACATCAGAAAGTAGGTGTTTCAGTTGATAATAGCCAATCTAAGTTTCTAGACTCGGTGAGCTGTCCGAAAAAATCCTTCTTGTTTACAGTTGAATACAAGAAACAAATAAAGACAACAAACCAAAGGTGGCAATTTTGATGCTCTTGTTTATGGACAATCTAGGTAGCCATATGTAGATGTGATTGTCGTCTTAGCAAGTATAAAGAAAAGATAGGAACTTGATTCACCATTCTACATTATTTATGTAGTTTAATCAATAATCACTTGTTCAGAATCTGTGATACTTGAGAAACAAAATCTCCATTCGTGAAAATGAGCTCCACGTTTTCGCTTTCAGCTAAACCTCCCTTTGGAGAAAATGGTGGCAAGTTCTTCTATCAGAAGTACAATGTTAGAGGAACAGGTGCTAAAGCTGCTGCTATTCCTCAAAGATCGGGCATGCTTTCTTTTCCTCAAGTGTTGAAATCAGACATTTCTCATCATATCCATGAAATTGTTGAGAAGCAATCAAATCTTGACAACGTGGCCGACCAAGATGCCTGTAGAAAGCCTGAGTTCCATCCTGTGTTTCTTGAAGAAGCCTACGAAAGTTGCAGAAAGATATGCTCAGAGTATGCCAAGACGTTTTATTTAGGTGTGATTTAGATCCTCCTTCCATATCCAGTCCAATAGTTTGCAGAAGTTGCACATACTTGCCTCTTGTAGTTCTTGATGCTAGGTTCAAGCTTAAGAGTGATGTTCAATCAATGCAGGAACTAAGTTGATGACAGAGGAGAGAAAGAAAGCTATATGGGCTATATATGGTGAGAGTTCATCACCTGACATTCATTAACTAAATTGAATATTTGCAGAACCTTTTCTTAAAAATGCATTCCTAAACTATTCTGCTGCAAATTTATGCAGTTTGGTGCAGGAGAACAGATGAACTGGTTGATGGACCTAATGCAGTCTTCATGAGCTCTACAGTTCTTGATATGTGGGAAGAGAGACTACAAGACATCTTCCATGGACGCCCTTATGACAAGCTTGATGCTGCTCTTACTGATACAGTGTTCAAGTTCCCTGTAGACATTAAGGTTCTCGAACTACTTTGTCACCTTGATCAAACTTCTTGTCCAATACATGTTCATCTAACATGCAAGAATCACAGTTACGATCTATCTGTAGATATTTTTGCATAACTTGTGCAGGCCTTACTTCCAATCTGATAAGAGTATTGTGTTGTATCACAGCCTTTCAGGGACATGATTGAAGGTATGAGAATGGATGCAAGAAAATGCCGATACGAGAACTTTCAAGAGCTCTATCTTTACTGCTACCGTGTTGCTGGTACTGTAGGTCTTATGAGCGTCCCTGTAATGGGAATTGCTCCCGAATCATCTTCCTCTGCACAGTGTGTTTATACTGCAGCATTGAATTTAGGCATTGGAAATCAGCTCACAAACATTCTTAGAGACGTTGGGGAGGAGTAAGTTGATATTTCTGATGTTTCTATCCTCTTGCTACTTTCCTTAAGAAATACTTTCTAATGATCTTTAGTTTTCTCTCAGTGCCTTGAGAGGCCGAGTATATCTTCCACAAGATGAACTCGAACAATTCGGGCTATACGACAACGATGTTTTTGCCGGGAAGGTGACCTATAAGTGGAGGGAGTTTATGAAGGCGCAGATCAAAAGGGCAAGATTCTACTTTAACCTTGCAGAAGAAGGAGCCTCACAACTTGACAAGGCCAGTCGCTGGCCAGTAAGTTGCTTGTAAACTACAACACACCCACATCTTTTGCATAATTAAGTTTCAATTCCCACAATCGTGGATAAAACTCCGGATAAAATGAATAAATGTGAAAACAGTTGGTTCTGCAATATCCTGACGATAGAATTTGACCTGTAGGTCTGGTCAGCCTTAATGTTGTACCGCAAAATCTTAGATGCAATCGAGGATAATGGTTATGACAACTTCACTAAGCGAGCATACGTTGGAAAGACCAAGAAAATCCTGATGCTGCCACAAGCATACGCCAGAGCTCAGTTAGGGTCTGGTTTGATCATTCCTAGCAACATTCTTCAGCTCTGTAAAACACCAAGAAGTTTCAGAAACCAATTCCTTGTACAGAAGTGAACAATAGTAAGCTAAACAACAGCTTGTTTAAACTTCCATGATTCTGAAACCTTTTAAATTATTCTGGGACCACCGTTGTTCTGCAGAGGCAGGATATGGATCAAAGCAAACTAAGTACAATTTAATCATTGGAAAATCCCAGTATACCATTTCATGAATTTTTTCCAACTTACTAACTACTCCTGATTAAATATTTTCGATTCAGTTTAGTTTCTAATCACCGGGTGTTCACCAAGGACCTGTTACAAGCACATGTGAGACATTTGTTTTTGTTCAAGACTAGCCAAGTTCCCATGATCTTGGAAGCACTAGTCATACTCAAAGAAAGAATATAGAAATGCAGAATATGAAAAATCCAGCAGACTTCGTGACATTGCATGTTGTCCTATCCCGAACAGGTTCCAACTTAAAATTTGTGGGAAAACCTATGATTAATCGATGCTTTGCAGATAGAAAATCTTGTCCAGCTCATTTTAAGTTGGAATCAGAAAGGTTATTGACTACTGTAAAACGAAATATAACGGGGCACAACATCTGGGTTCTATGGGAACAAGAAGTTGATCTTAACTGTTCGTGTAACAGCCTTGTTGTCTGAATCATATTGCCTACCAGCTATGAAAATAAATGGAACTTGAATATGGGCTGCAAATTTAATGAATCATGTTTATGTATTCTTAGCCTTGCTTAATCGTTTCATTTTAGTTTGAGAAGTTACTAAGTGGCAATGACTGTCAGGTGAAAACAGAAGACAGAATCTATTGGAGAACTCTTGATTAGAACTATAACAGCAGAAAACATCAAGATCATGAAAGCATCCATTATATGTCCCATTCATCGTCCCTCTACAGATCCCAATAACCAAAAACACCCCCTACATAAAGATAAGGTAAAGAACAAAAATATTTGCAACAGAAGGCAATATCAAGGGAACTAATTGCAAATGATGCCCACCCAATGGTACATATGCAGCTACTGCATTGCCGGGTCTGTTACTTCATATTGGAGAAACTTTTGAGCAAGATCAACGAAACAATCAAGTTAACGAAGCTTCGACTGCCCGTTACGCATGCTTTTGCTTTCTCACCAACCAAAGCCGTAGGATATATCCAACCAGGAGGCAATGGCCGGAAGAGTTTGCAACGGCTAGTCAGCTCACATTATAGAAAGTAATCAGGTGTTCTTCTGGTCACATCTGGCTCTCCCCTCCTTGGAGCAGGCTCAAACTGCAAAAATATAGGTTCGCTTAATGATTTTCAACCCACTATTTCTACAGGATTGTATTTAAATTAACCTAAAAATGGCACAAGTATCTCAGTAAGATCAACCTGAATGAAGGTGTGGCCCTTGCAGTCATCAACCTCCAAAATAGATGCCATGTTTCCACAGCGATAACAATAATTCGGTGCACTAAATATCGTAACCACCTTTTGATCCTGTGAAAAGAAGAGCCCAATGTTGGAACATTCATCCAAAAAACGATTAAGATAACAGAGAAGGCAATGAAGAGTGCACTTACATGACCCCAGTTATATCCTTCCATAACCAACTGATGTGCTCTAGCAATGAGTTTCAAGTTATTTGTATGGTTAAATTGCTCTGATATGTCCTATAAAAAAGAAAAAAATATTAGAGCAGGCCAAGAGAAATCATGGCAGGAAACAAAGAAGAGAAGCAAAATGGAAAGATTAAATAAATGAAAAGACTGAAGGAGACAAGTTTATATTACTTGGCCAAAGGTATATCCAGCACCCCTTGGTGAGATACCCCAACCACATCGGTCATCAGGGTCAGACCACAAAAGATCACACATAGGACCCTCATGGGGAACTTCTTGAATACGATCAAAATTACGTATATTATCAAGGGTTTCGATGGAGGGAGATAATCCACCATGTAGACAAAATATTTCTGACTCAACCTTCAGGTAAAAAAGGAGGCATATAATGGAATTGTTAAGTATTGCATAAGAGAGGAGGCTGCAAATAAGGAACATAATACTCAGATATTTTCTGCTTCATGGTATACTCACCAAGGCTGTCAGTGGGAAATAGTCAAACAGATCAGTGAAAATCTTCCAAACATTGGCATTGCCATACCTGCAAATAAGAATCAGAGACAATAACGCTCACACAAATCTAGCAAAAGAAACTATAAGAAAAACGAATAATAACCATCATAAGAGAGCAGTAGCCACAACACTGTTTGCTAATCAGAAGAATTTGATTTCACAAACTCAAACCCGAGACCGACATATCAATGCTTTTGTTAATAGTTTGTGATATTTTATGAAAGTAACATCTAACCATACAAAAGAAAAGTGCCCAAAGTCAAAGGTTCAAAACTCGGTTGTTCATCATATACAAGACCCTAAGGCTTGATGTATCACATTAGTTATTACCAACGTAGACATGATGTATCACAAGATGTAAGCATATCAAAGATTTGTAGCTAGAACCTTGAATTAACTAAAGCTGCCAAGAAATATTAACATTTAATTGGGGATTGAAAGGAACTCACTTCCGTAGGCACTCATCGTAAAAGCCATAAACTTGAGTGATCTGAAATAGCAAACAAAAGCCTACAATCAGTACAGAGATTCAACTCATATCCTGTTTCAAATAAGTTTAAAATATCAGAAGGTATCTTTTATTCGAAGCCCCGGCCAAAAGGACAAACT
Source organism: Erythroxylum williamsii (assembly GCA_027564335.1). Lineage (NCBI taxonomy): Eukaryota > Viridiplantae > Streptophyta > Magnoliopsida > Malpighiales > Erythroxylaceae > Erythroxylum > Erythroxylum williamsii. Next base: position 442,712 of record JANITW010000003.1, read on the forward strand.
AAACCTAAATGCTTAAACTTCTAAAACTATGATTAGCAAAAATCGACTCAAGATAGTTTGATCCATCAAAGAGAAAAAGGAAAACCTGATTGGTACCTGACGGCTTTCATGATTACCCCGTAGTATAGTAATTCGCTGAGGAAAACGTACTTTCAGAGCTACCAGGAGCTGAAGTAATAAAACAAATGTGAAAAGCATAGCCGAGTACACCAACCCTTAAATTTGGATTGTTGAGGAAAACAGAGAAAATTAAGGAATAAGAAGTACATTATCAACTGTGCTTCTCACGTATCATTAAAAAAAAAACAGCTTATTGTACAGTAATGATCAGTCCTTGTGGAAACTCAGAAAAGAAAGAGGAGCAGCAACATGAAACTGAGATTAAATTGGAAAGAAATAACTTACAGTTACAGTTTCAACAGAATAATACCCACGATCTACATAATCTCCCATGAACAAATAATTTGTATCTGGACACTACCATAGATACAACAAAGGATAGACGTTTAGTTTTTGGATAAAATCAACTCTTATCTAAATTATGCAAAAGACAGATATTACATAAAAAAGCATATTGCAAAAATCAGGAAATACCTTTCCACCAATACGAAATAGCTCAGCGAGATCATGGAATTGACCGTGGATATCACCACAGATTGTAACAGGGCTTTTAACAGGCTGCATCAGTCAAGTAATATAGATATATTATCATTGGAGATTTATGGCATAAACTAAAAACAAAACAGGGATGATAATCAGAGCACCAGCTAAAATAGAAATCATAAAACCAGCACTATCAAATAAGCCCAGAAAATCCAGATTAAAACCAAATTTCAATCCAAACACCTGTGTTAACGGTGCAAAATTGTATGAACATTCACAGAACAAATTTAACCATACAGACTAGTATTTCTCTCACATAGCAGAAAACTTTCGTTAGCAAAAGTTTGCTGATAAGCTCTTAGCTCACCTTCCAACCTTTCACCCAGAAAATGATTGCATACTCATATACATAACTAAAAGGGATAGGGGAAGGGCATGTAAAACAATGACAGAGGGAGTACCTGAACGTTACTCTCGTCCATCAATATCTCCTTAGCCTTCTCACACAAGGCCCTTACCTGCATCAAGAAAAATCATCATTACCTCAATAACCTGGATAATGTATCACGCAAAGGACATTCTGTAATATCAGGCTCATGGAAAGGTATTACAAAGCACAAAGCAATACTCTAACAACCCCACCAGTAATAGCCTTTACTTGTTAAACACCAAACTAAACGATATTGCAACTACACCATTGCAAGCATCCGTTTAAAAAATCATATACTTCAACATCTCAATATCAACCTTTAAATTAGCATAACAGATCCATGATACTAAAAGAAATCAGTATTACTCAGTTCTCCCAGGATCACATTGTACAGACAAAAATCAAAAATCAAACAAGGCAAAAGTTCCAAGCCAAGAGTAAAGTCTGGACTCCGGAGATCTTAGGAGAGCGTTTACAAGTTATAAATTTGTTCATAAAACCGACATTCACTTAGTTGAGGTACCTGAATTCAAATTCTCGAGTTTTTATAAAAGATCAACCCTTTTAAATACCCTTACATTGGTTGAAAATCTGTATTAGAAAATCACACTCCAAAAGACAATCTACCATTTAAAGTCACACCCATTAACGGATCTGATTCAGCCTCACAAACTAAGGTTTCCTAACCCCACAAAATCCGGTCTCCAAAAGAACAAATGTTTTCCCTCAAATGAAACAAAAATCAAAAATTCAAACTTTCCCTCCGATCTGGTCGATCCAGAACCCCCCAACACGGATCCATTCACATTTCTAACAAGCACACAACTGACAAAAAAAAAACACCCAAAAAGACACCAACTTTCACACTACCCGCCAAAAAAGAACCGCTAAAATTGAAAATTAGCAACTTCGACGAAAAGGGTACCTCTTGCTCGGACAAGGGCTTGCACTGCATGAGCTGGCTAATCTGCTCATCAAGATTGCCGTGTGTGTTCGAAGATGGAACCGAATCCAAGCTCATTTTTCCTTTTCCTTCTTCTTCTTCCTCCTCCTTTACTCGGTACTTGTAATTATACAGATCGAGAAAAGTTCAGATTTTTTTTCTTCTCACCTCTCTGATTTGCAACGAACGATAACTAATCCTTCACTAATTTTTCTCTCCCGCAGAGAAAATGAAGCCCTAGGCTTTTCCACCTTCACTTCCAATTTAGGGAGAGAGAAAATGGATTGTAGAGAGAGAAAGTGAAAAGAGAAGGAACGGTGATGAAGAAACCAATGCTTTTTAGAGGGCTCTCTCTCACCACTCCTTTTTGGAAAATTCTTGTTTTTGTTTTGTTACATTATTATTTTCCTATTTTCATGAAATAATAAATTCAAAGTCTCCATATTTTCTTAATTACTTATCTTATTTTAAAATAAATTAAGACTACTTGAGTTTTTTTTTTCTTGAGTTCCCATTTACATGAATAATTTTATTTTTATAAATTTTAAAAAAACCTTATTTCATATTTTTTATAAAATATTGATAATTGTTTTTATTTTTAAATTTTAGTTTAAATTAATTAATTTTAAATTAAACTAATAATTTAATAAATTATTGATTTTATTAATTTTAGTTTATTTGTATTATATTATATTAAGAACCAACCTATCTCTTAGATAAGGATAAGACTGCTTACTATTAGACCTCTTCAAAATTTAAAATTTTTATTGCATTGTCACATTAGATTTAAAAATTGGACTATTCAAATATAATATTTAAGTATTTACTCTTTAACTTGTATATTTTTTTTTTATTATCACATTTGTATGTGAATTTACTTGAAATAGTATCTCTATTATGTAGGAGTAAGGCTGCGTATTATCAAAGCCCCTAAATTTCACTTCAATGCTGGACTTTGGAGCATGATGATGATGATGATTTAAGTTGTGTATATTATTATTGTTATTTTTAATAAATTTAAAAATAAAAATAAAAAAGAGTGTTGTTTGATTTCCATTGGCTTTATGGCTTTATGACAACTTCAGCAGACACCGAAAGGAGGAAAAGCGGAAATTGAAAATGTCGTCATTTCATTTGGATTTTATTAAGACATGAATCTTTCGAAGCTGCCAGAGTTTAACTAAGAAGGTGAACGGACGTGCCAATGGGGGAGAAGATTCAAGTAAGTGCTAAAGTGTATGATTGGTTCGTGAATTCCACGCTCTGGGCTAGTGATCTATGCAATGAATCTTCAAATCTAGATGTGATTGGTTGATGTTGCTGAGAGCCATGCATGTGAGCACCCACATATTCACTCACCTTCGCATTTAGTCACGTTTAAATATGGATTTATAAACACGTGTTTCAAAAATGTAAAAATTTTAAAATTAGTTAAATTAATAAAATTTTAAAATATTTAAAATAATAAATTTTTATAAAATAAAATAAATTGATTTAATTTTTATCTAATTTTTAAATTTTTTTGGATAGGTTTCTTTAATCATTATTTATATTTTATTTTTTAATTAATTTTATAACGGTGTAATACCAATTGAATCTTTTGAACCTTAAACTTTTTATTTTACTTGTTTAACTTTCGATTCGATTTTTAAAATATTAATAAATATTAAAAAAACTCGTGTGATAATTAGGAATTTAATAATCTTTTTAAATTTGGATCAAAGTTAAACTGACAAAATAAGAAGACTAAAGTTTAAAATTTTAATTAGTATTCAACTGTGAAATTAAACAAAATTAAAAATTAAAAATATACTCTCCTTGCATGTCCAATAGGTTGAAATTTAATTGAAAATTAATATTGTTAAATAAAAACTAACTAAATTATTACATTTCATAAAAATATTTAATTTAAAAATACTCACCAATTAATTAATAAATCAAGCATATTCTAATAATAAGTATTATTAAGATAAACCAAATTGAAAAATTGATCGATTTAAGTTTTATAGTTAAGTTAATCAAATCGATTTATTTTTTTATAAAAAGAAAAATCGAAATAAATTACAACAGAGGTCGAGGGGAGCGAGGCCCCGAACTATCATCTACAAGGAGAAAATTACACCCTATAGGTATGTCGAGATAGGTAACCCTGATATCGAAACGAGTGGCGTGATTTGCGAGCCAACCCGCGCATCTGTTTCTCTTTCGGTAGATATGGTGATGTGTAACAGTCAAATTCCGGGAGAGCAATTCATGGATGCCTTGAACAATGGGCTTGAGTGCCTTGGCTCTGGTAGTTGTCGATGAAAGTAATTGTAGCGCCGTAGTGGAATCTACTTCTAATTCAATCCGGCGATAGCCCAGATTCCAAGTAAGGGTGAAGTCAGTAAAGATCCCCCAAAGTTCTGCAAATATCGAGAAACATTATCCGAGGTTTTGTGTGAATCCCTCGAGCCATCGACCTGTAGAATCCCGTAGCAGCCTGCCGGTGGACGCTGTGGATGAGAAATGTTTACTGGTGCCATCTATATTAAGTTTCATCCATCCTAAGGGAGGTGTGTGTCATTTGAGACATTGTTGATGTCGAGGTCGGGAGCCAGAAACTGTTGGTTGTCGCCAGTCTTCTGTTTGCCGTATCAAACCTGCATAAGACAAAATACAAGAAATGGGTGAGAGAGGCCAATTAAACGTGTCTTCAAATAAAGTCTGATTGCACCATGTCTAGAGGAGCCAACAAGTGGTGCCAAATAAGATGGCCCAATCATGTTCGTGTACTCGTCAGTAGTGCTGTAGAT